>JAJHUR010136135.1:0-39208 GCA_027495735.1 Lutjanus campechanus | reverse complement strand
TATTTTGTTTCTGTCCAGTTTGAATGATGCTGACGATGCTAGCTGGCTAGCTAACATCGCTAATGGTTATCTAAGACACAAAGGTGATTATCAAAATGCTCAAAAACATATACAAAACTGAAAGGTAAATATTGTTAACAATATGCATCAAGCTAAACTGAATTAACTAACTTAAGGATGAAAAATCATCAAGGTTGTAGGTGAAGGTAACACTGACAGGAAGCAAATTGATGTGCAGCTCGTAAAACAGATACGTCACACTACAGTGTGCGAGTAGAGAACAGGACCCACATGAATCATGCCTGTCTGACCATCAGCAGTGAGAACCTGAACTCAGCACTTTTGACAGCATGAGAGTCAGCATGTCCGCAGATATTGTCATCTACGTCTGACAACAACAAACATGTCAGTCTATCTTCACAGTGACCCATTTCAACCTGTCAGGCGACAGGGTGTGAGAGCACAGCCCGTCATCCACACACAGCACGGCTGCATCGCACTGTTTGGATATTACAACGCTAGTGACGTACACTTGGCCAGTTTGTATGAAAGCTGCTGATAGCTGCTTCTTCGTCCTTGTACTCACTATTGTCAAGTTTGATGACTTTTGTGCCAGAAAACTGCAAAAATGTCCATTTAGTCTTTTTACTCCAGTGTTTATTATTGAGAGTGTGGAAAACCACAATGCCCAATTCCACCATGTGACCATACTGAAATCTAAACTTTCCCAAAAACCTTAAATCCTCCTGTTTCTAGCCCCCCAAAAGTAATAACACCCTCCCTGTTTTCTGATCCCTTCTCCCGCAATAATCATTTTTGTACAATCCCTGAGCACGTTTGCACTAGACAGACAATAACAAGCAAGATAAGGCTTAGTTCAAAGTTTCAAAGTAACCTCAAAATGTTTGTAAATCAGTATTATCATAAAAACATTTTCAAAACCTGATTTAAAAATTCTATGTAGGATTTTTAGGCATGAACTAGCTAACCTCTAGGTGAGTAAGAAAAAGGATAAACAGGCTAATAAAGGTCATTTGTAATTTGAAAGGTCAGCTGCAAGGCTAATTTATGCAATATAAAATGCTTTATACTTTTGTTAAATGTTCTTGTTGTTAGCAGTATTATGTGTGTTAGTGTTGAGTCAATTTAAAGTAAACTTTACTGATTACAATCATTTGCAATTATTTATGTGTTGGGTCTTTTTTTATGGCCAAAAGGAGAAAAGAAGGGGGTGCCAACTTCATCTATAACTGATTGCTTTAGATGGGCATGTGATATCTTTTCATATCAATCACAGGCCCTTGAATTGAATCAAAATCGTGCCATGGCAGATTTTATGGAATCAGCAAATATTCTAATGTTGTTAATATTAATGTATCATGATGAAACTTGGGATTCACATCCCTAATAATTAGGGCTGGGTATCAGCACTCGATACCATTCTACACTTATCGAACAAAACAACCCAAAATCAGAATCAGAAATGGTTTTAATGCCAAGTAAGTTTTCACCTACAAGGAATTTGTTGTGGCATGTTGCTGCATACAAACATAATACTAGAATATAAATATAAAATAAGGCAAGTGCTGTTAGTGAAAACAGCATAAATAGAAAAAAAAGAGCAGCTACAATAAAAACATGAGAGAAAAAAAAATCAAAGTGACTTAAAATGTACAATATAGAAGAAGAACAGTATTTACAAATACTGTTTTTCTTTCATATTGTACATTTTTAGTCACTTTGTTTTTTTTTCTCTTGTGTTTTTATTGTAGCTGCTCTTTTTAAAAAAAAATTAATTTATCCAATCAAACACTACCTGCATTCAATCCTTTTGTACCCAAATCTAAAAAAAAAAGACTATTTGTGTGGTTTTGCTTGCAGCCAGCTAGCACTTGGACTTTTTTTTCTCTGTGTGATATTTAATGCACAGACCAGATGTTCAGCATAAAATGAACGCATGTACATTTGGCGTAAACAGTCTACACGTGACACGTGTCAGGTTATTTTTACATGTTATGCTCAATGAGTGATGCATTAAAAGAAACGGCTGTTAGTCAGTGTTATTGTGTGTTATGTCATAGCTTCAGGAATATAGGCTGTGTGCACTGATGTGTCCATTCATCTCTTTATCCGCAGTCATTACCACGGATGCCTTTCTTTATCAGCTGAGCGCCTCTGCTCTGTCACACAGGAAACACGGCCGTTTGACCGTCCTCTGTCTCCATGTCTCTGTGCGTCTCTGAGGAGTCCATGCCTATTATATGCTACAATCCAGGCCTTCCTCTCAGACGTGATGGTTTATTATTGAAATAGGCAAGATGGCTCACTCAGATATGACATTTATGCCCTGTTGGTTCCCTCATGTGAACTTTTTATACACAGAAGCAGATAAAAAACACTGACATCATACGAACACAGCCTGACCGTCTTCTTTAAAGGCTCAGGCTCGATTAAACATGGTTAAACTTTAAATAATATTGCAAAAAACTTTAAAACTGGATTAATATTAAGACAGATTCAATTTAAACCTCTCTTTAATCCTCAGTTTAGGTTTTACTTTAAACATGGATTTAATTTAATTCTGTTGCACCAAAACATCATTCAGTTTTAATCATCTACTATTTGACCATATTGCTCCATTAATTCGACCAAATTTTTGTCAAAGGAGGCAAAACCAGAGCTTCTCCAAAGAGCCCTCATGAGTAGGCTAACTAGGCTAGTTAACTTTTTAGCTAGCTAGGAAACAATGTCATGTTTTCTTGTTTTGCTTTTTAGCGACGTAGTAAACAATGTAGCTAATGTTTTGTGATGAATTTTGAGCAGATGAAAGTTTTCCCTGAGCCTGGGAATGTGGTGGCGCAGTGGGGGGGCAATTGCTACATGTAGATCGTTTAAGCTAAGTTGTACCTACTATTTTCACTATTGTTTAACTGTATAACTACTATTTGGTTAACACAACCAAAATACTGTCTGATGTGCAGTCATATGTCTTTTCATATGAACAACTTTCACCATATGAACCGACAGTTCCACAATACTAACCTGACACCTGCCAACACTGTCCATGGCACCCACAGAGAGTGAGAGTCATGTTAATTATGAGGTGTGTGGGGGGTATGTCAGGTCCTGGTGCTAAATCTTCTAATGTGATGCCTCGTTATGTCCCTGATGTAAAGGTCAGTGATCATCCTGTAACCTTTCATTAGAGGGGAGCAGAGGGAGTGTCTCTGAATGAGACTGCTGCTATTAAACACGAGTTGGTGCATTCACCATAGCCAACCTCACGTTCTTGTATCTGCTCTGTACTGTGTAACTAAAACACAGGTCTGATGGCTTCTACTACAATTAATATGTCTGGAGAAAAAAGAGCAGGATGAGCCCACAGCCAAGATGATGAAGATGATGATGATGATGATGAGGACCCACCTCTTTGGCACTCTTGATCTTCTCCAGGAAAGTGCGTAGCTCCCTGGTTTCTGTGTACAGAGCCCGACACACTGCCTGGTAGTGACTGGGGGCGTCTGATAGGCTGGGTAGATGAGACGTGCACAGCTACAAGGGAGACAGACAAGCAGAGAGACTTTTAGTACACAAGGAACACATGACAGGGTGCAATACAATATCCTTTTTTTAACCAATGCATATTAACATCCATGTTTTTTTGGTATTACTATCACATACTCAATAAAGGGATTTCAGGTTATGTAAAGCACCCTCTGGCAGCCATGTTGGGTGTCCTCAGTGCTTTATCCACACTATCTGCTTTCTAAAAGTATGACGATAATTTGCATGCTGGTTTTGTTAGGTAACAATGCTACAAAACAAGTGTTGGTCAACTGAGGTCACTCCTCTCCAACAACAGCATGGACTGCCTGAGAGAAGGGACAAGGCAAAGGGGAATCAGGACAGCAACTCATGTTTCTTTTCATCATCAGTTAATCTGACAGTTATTTTCTGGATAAATTACTAAATTACTTGATGTATAAAATGTCAGGGAATTGTGAATTTTTTTGGGGGGGTTGTTTTGTTGTTTTGTTTGTCTGACACACAAAACAAAAAACCCCAAAAAATTCAAATTACAAATGGAAAATGACATTTCAGAGTCCGTGCCCACAGAATTTAGCCATTTTTTCCAAGAAAGTATTCAATAGCTTTATTGATTATCAAAATTTTTGCCGATAAATTTTCTGTTGATCAACTACGGCTGAACAGTGTGGTAAAATAAAAACATACTGACAGATATTGTGATTGCGATATGATTCACGATTAGGGAGAAGGATCTTTTTGCATTTTTACGATTTAATTTTCACTGAAATAAAAAAAATTTAAATCATGATGATGTGACATTTGTTGCGGTCTGTACTAAAAAAAAAAAGTTTTCAAATGCAATGGATATTGCACTTGCATATTGCGATTTCGATAATAATTTTGTTATTATAACAGTTGATCAAGCTAGCTAGCTAGCATTTTGTTCTCTGGAAAAATGCTACTTAACTTGCTAACTAATCTACACCAATTGTTGGTAGCTACATCTGATAACTAATGTTAGCTAAATGCTAGCCGACTAGCTAGCTGATCTGCACCAATCTAGCTAGAGTTTTGCTACTATATACTGTATATGTATATCTTTTACAGGTTACTAAACATCTTTTACCGGCCTCGAAACCTGGATTTCTTTTCAACATAGACGACACGAGCACATGGTATATACAGGAAACATGAAAGGAGAAATTTGACTGAAGCTCCACTGGGTACCAGGTTTTCTCAACTGTTATGGGAGCAAAGAGCAAAGAGGGGCAGGACTCTGGAAGGGTCAGTTGTGCAGCCCTCTACATGACAGTTTTGACCTTTTAGAAACAAATCGACATTATCTGATTCTTAATTTTTACTCCCAGTTTTCTGTCGGCACCAACAACAAAACAAACCTTTTTCCGATCTCGGGCACCTGTTTTGATCTAGTTGACACCTACACTATGTCCGCACTTTGCCAAGTCTCCCCTGCACATCCACAGTATGAAATGAGTGATGTCCAACCATGAAGCCCAAATAAAGGATCTGAAGGACATCGCATAAAAACTGAATACCCCCTAAAAAACATTTGCAGACTTTTGTAAACAACTGTTATTGCCTGGTGAACACAATTCAGACAACTATGCCTGAGGTGAGCCATGCTGCTGAACAACAGTGATGACAGAATGTCCTTGTCTCTCTCAGAGGAACAGAAGGTACGCTGGGCCATTGCTTGGCATGCTCTTGGCGTCCATTTGTCCAGACGGCATTCCAGTTAGAGACAGTTTGACTAAACACAGAAAGTGCCGGACAATAAGCTTTATCCTGCCCACATCCTCACACACGAGCAGGAATAAGAGAACATGCTGTATCCAGGGTAAATACAAATGTACTGCAAACAGTTACATTAAGTGAATAAATGTGGCACTAAGATAAAAAACAGTAAATAGTGTTTTCTGTGTCAGCTACGGGGAGTACAGTAGGACAAAAGGTAAACTGAAGGAGCACACACAGTGAACAGTCTTAGGGTGAAAAACACTGAGACGAGAGAAGAATCGGAGCCGACAGCTAGCTCGCCATCAGCCCAGCCAGACTGCCACACTGCTCACATACATCTCCTTGGAAGCCAGTGTTTGTGTGTGTGTGTGTGTTTGTGTGTAACTGGGCCTGTGGTCATTATGTAAACAGTGTGAGGCCATGTGAGGACTGACACAGTGACTCTGTGCTCCATCAGACAGCGGAGATGCATGACTCCCGGTGAGGGTGAGGCCGGCAGCCAGGCTGCACCGTGTTCGTAATCTGTGTGTTCAGAAACGTGTTTAACATTTTCATTTTCTCACACACGTCTTTTCCTCAACAGCCAACCTCGCTGATATCATCTGTTCCTGGAAATCCGTTAGTGGATTACATTCAGCCAAGGACTGTGCTTCCATTTTAAGCTTCTTTATACTTTATACTCCGCCATATGAAATTAAATTAAGCTACATTAGAATATACAGTAAAGTAGTGAAAATTAGCTCCACCTAAACCAGCTAAAACAAGTAAATGTGTGCAGGTAAATGTGTCAGTACACTGTAAAAATGAAAAAGCTGAGAAAGCTCAAAATTTCAAGGCAACATACTGCGATAGATTTTTGAGTTTTGAGCCCAAATCAAATTCTTACCTTTTGAAAAAGTTTTATCACCTGCTGATCTTTTCTTGAGATAATTCACTTTTCTTCTTCAGATAAACTTTTTTTTTTTAAGTTTCTAAAATTCAAAACTTCAAGCTTATCCAAAGAAAAGTAAATGATCTCAACCAAAGATTATAGGTTTATAGCAAATTAGATTATAGCAAAACTTTTTAATGTTTATTTCAAAACTTAAGACTTTGAGTCAGGCTCAAACTCAAAAATCTAATGCAGTATGTTGCCTTGAAATTTTTTTTAGTGTGGTAGTTAATCAACAACCTGCTCAGTAACTTAAACCTTTTACACATCAACATTTAAACACATAACACAACAGCTGCATTAAAATCAGCCGTCTTTGGTGACAAATTAAAATAACGCATGTTTGACAATCCACAGTCAGTTGCTCAGCTGCTGCACCAACCTTGAGGATGTCTCTGTAGCCGCGAACGCTTGAGATGTTGTCAGGGTCGTCGTCCGCCTCGTCCTCTTCCTCCGTGGCCTCGTAGCCTTCGTCGGGGCAGGCTTCCCTCTCGGCCTCGGCCATGTTGGTCATGAGGTCGATGAGTTGCTCCAGAGGAGGGCTGAGCTCCCGCTCCTCGTTCTCCTTCAGCCCGTAATCCAGGGCCTTGTAGATCATGATGCCCAGAGACTCAATCACCTGAGAGACAACCAAGAAGCAGCATCACATGATCTGCACTCATTCTTGTACATACTGTACCACATTTGCATTACAGTTATTTTAATATGATTATCTGCATCATTGCATGTTCTTTTTATCTATGAGCATTATGTTAGTTGCATCTGTAGATCAAATCTAGTTTATTCACTGGTATCTGATGATGAACATGGATGCAGGAATGTTGAGTGCAACAGTGCGTTCATAAAAATAATGCATCATTTGTTGTGTTTTCTACAATGTTCTGTTGTTCATCTGCCGCATAATAAAAACAAATATGGATTTCTGTCTTTGTTATGCAATATGATCCTCTTTTGTGTGCCAGGCCTGAGCTGAACAGCTGTAATATGGTGACCTCATGACTCGACCCCGGACGAGAGAGAGAGAGCTTCCTCCGCCGTTCACACACACGCACGCAAATATACACACTCACTGGCATTTGACAGGCTGACGCTGGAAGCAGATTACTGGTAGTAGATCTTGTGATTAAGTGACGCATGAAGGAAAACACCATCATCACGTCATACGTGTCCCCATGCCGGTCTTTTAAAGGATGATGGGATTCCGAAGAGTGGGCCGAGGTATTTAAAAGGTCATCTGCCATTTGTTTGTTGTCTAAGGTTTATCCAGGACTGGAGTTTAAAAAAATCACATCATTCCTCAATAGCTAATTTGCGCTTGAGGACAACTATGTGAGGGGTGTTTTTTTGTATAACTGACTTGTTTAAATGATATTAGGCAGTCGCTTCAGTCAGCCCCCTAAGTTTCACTCGTGCTCCAATCTTTTGCTGCTGTCCTGTTCAGTTTTTTTTTAATTGGTCATGAATTAGCCGAGTCAGGCACTGCCAAGATGGCAACAGCTCTTCAGAAACCTACAGCTGACGTCACAGAGGCTTCGCCCACTATTTATTACACAGTCGATGGATGGATGGATGATAGGCATGTAGCATGCAGTCAGTTTAGCGTTCTGCTGAAAACAGTGGCTTGCTGTATTGGGGGGAAAAAACGCAGATGAGAGCAGTGAGAGTGAGACTGAAGTTCACGCCATACAACCAGAACAATGACCTGAAAGGTGCTAAAAAAAAAAAAAAAAAGCTCTGAGCTGAGGGGAACTGCACAGCCGAGCATGAATCACATCTTTTATATAGACTTATTTCTCTAATCAATATAAAAGTATTTATTAAATTTGCTTTATATGGTCATCTTGGTATGAGCTCAACTTTCACTTGATACCTTTTTACAGCCATCCTGCCATAATTCACCACAGGGATAATTACTCAAACTCCACAATACATACACTAATGCAGCCTCTGATAATAGCTCTAGATAATGTGCTCAAGAAATCAAACCCAGAAGACAAACAATAAGCACAAATGGACTCTAGGAAAGAGTTTGGAGGTATATCTCATATTATATGATGTTTCCACTCGTACATGAATTTGATCGATCTCCTATGAAATATAATAGAAATACTGCAGAGATTATTTTTATGCACGCAAACTGTATGTCATCTAATATTTAAGTGTATGTGTTTAATATGTGGGCCTCTACATTTTAAAATGTTTCATAGGCTATGCAGTGCTGTCAGAGAGTTGCTGAGGGAATAAAGCTTTTATTGTGATTAATCGACTGATTGATCATTAATGTCATCAATGATTGATTAAGGGAAGTGCATACAATTTGCAACCCTGGCTCATATAGGCCTACTGCAAACATTATTATAAGGAAAACTGAGGTTTCCATAAAATGTTTGCCAATTAGATAAAATATATGGGAATGTTAAAAGTTAAAACACATAATATTATTTGTGCTCCAGTGGTTGGTGCTCAGGAGATGCTATGCTTTGGTATAGCACTCAATCTGGCCTGGAATTGGAGAGTCATGGTGGATAAAGGCAGCAATGTCAAAGCCAAGACAAAAGACAAGAGTGGGAAATCACAAAGGGGATTATTCTGCAGCCCTGAGCACTGAGAAAAGACTGAGACGGAGCGAGACAGCACATAAACCACCGTGAGGAAAGAAAAAATGAAAAAATGGGGAATGATGCAGGAAGGACGGAGACAGACGAGGATCAGGAGACAAACGACGGGAAAAAGAAGCTGTGAGTGAGATGATGGGAGTCAGTGAGCGGATCAGGTCAAGGAGGGAGGAGAGAGGTGAGACATCAAGGGAAATGGAATCATAAAGAGTGTGTTTGTGTGTGTTGGTGTGTGTGTGTGTGTGTGTGTGTGTAGACATGAAGATCAAGGGCAGATCAATGGACATTCACGGAGGGGGGGAGGAGTCATATGAAAGATCTGTCTGTCCCCCTCCTCTCCCCCATCAGAGCCGGGTTTCCTCAGGGGGGATGGTTGAATGCCACCTCTTTGTCTAAGCTCCACCCGGATCCACACTGAATGATATATGAAACCGTGCGGGCAGGCACACACACACACACACACACACACACACACACACACTCCTCCAGGGACCTGCTGTAACCTCAGGCTATGACTCAGAGATGCTCAGCCTGATCCTGTTGTAGAAAAAGTGACAGATTTGGATTGTTCTGCTCTGCCCAGCAGCTAATGCTTTTACGTGGTAAGTATGTGGATTTTCAGGCTTCGGTTTCTTATCTTATCTAAAATCCACGTCTTCAAGAATTCAGTCAGACTATAAACAGCATCTGATCTGCAAAAGGAGATTCACTTAAAAGGAAGAAGATTTTTCCAATTTTCACTTTCCCTTTATTCACTGGACTGATGAAGTTGACTGATTAGTGTTTTTGTTTTTTATCTGGCGGGAGAGGCAGCTGCAAATTAAACTTCCAATTTCACAGAGATTAGAGGCTAGATTGGGAGGCTAACAGCGGTGAACCGTGACTGTTAGAGCCGGGACTTCGATTCAGCCAGACACACCAAAAGGACACAAGATTTTTCTATGAATTAGGCAGCCAGGTAGGTTGTGATAACAGCATGTGTCTGTACTGTGTAGCTGTCAGATGTCACGGCGACAAACGAAATGTCAGTCTCCAAAAAAATAACACCCTTTGCAGATCCTCCACTACGCTACAAAAGCCCGCCTTAAGAAAGGCAGTGCAATCAAATTAGCCACCTAGCGACTGCGTCAACCTCGTCTGCTTCCTCTAGACTACAAGGAAGATAGTGCTGGCCTTCAGGAAGGCATAACTGCTTAACTCCACTAGGCACTAGGCATTTCCACTACGTCTGTGCCACAATTTTGATCCGTCCCCCATGCATCCGCACTTTGTACACTTTGTAGTTAAATAGTTTCTTTTCTGTCTGTCTTCATGATTGCGAGTTTCTGTGGTCTTTTATTTTGAAAACTGACCGAATTCTCTTAGATTTTTCTGTGTCTGACTTCCTGCATCCTCAATCTGCTCTGTGCTGACTGACATGGCATCAGTCTAAAACAGGCTCAGCGCATATCTGAAGCAGAGCGGAGAGGTGTTTCTGGGACACGCCGAGGCATTGCTGGTGGAATCACAGGCAATGCATAGAATGGCTGCGATCAGCTTTGGCTGCCACTGTGCAGCCATAACGCAACACAGCCGTGCCTGGTGGAATTTAGCCATAAGGGGATGATTTTTGGTCCAACCCACTGTGAATCAAATTGTGATGGGTTTGACTCACTTGTCACTTTCTAAACAAACAAAACAAACAAACTAGTGTTGGTGTGTGTAAATTTACTTGATAGACATATCTCAAAGGTAATGATATAGGTACACATGAAAAAGAAATTGTCAAACTACAGGAATTAATTTTCTTGGCAACACTGTGTAACTTTGATTAGCCATTTGGGCTACGAGGTAGAGGCACTCAGTGGCTGATTTAATTCATCTAGAGCAACTATCACCAAACTTAGGAATGATACGGCCCAATTTTAAATCTGTAAATCTTCTGGGGTCCACCCAAACCTTTAATCTTACAAATGACGAGCAACATCTGTTAAACTAAATGAAGAATAAGATGGAATTTAAATCCTATGGTTTTGTTTTACTAGTTCTGATTACTTTTTTTTTAATTAATCAGAAATATTTTATGATCATTTAAAACTTATTCCCACCAGTGGGCCACAGCCCACACTTCACATCCAGTTTTTCCCCCATCGACCAATTGATTGGCTGGAGAGCCCCCAAAAAATATCAACTGGCAGTTAGCACGGTTCATTCGTTCATCAGTGTTCTTTCATCTAGGAATCCAGACCAAAAAATAATCCATCATAAAGTCATTCATAGCTTTTACTTCTCTCCAAGATGACCCTTGCGAACGATACAATTTTTTCCCACAAACAACGGGAACCAAGGTGTACTTGGTAAGAGCCCCTCTTGTTACTGTTGGGCTCAAATTCACTAATCTGACGGGCCAGATGGTTTGTTATACAGAACCATGTGAGGGAAGTCCTCCTTGGAAACTGTTTGGAAAAGGGCAGGCACTTTCAAAAACACTTGGCAGGCAATTGGACGAACCATCTGTCTATCACCATCTGCTTCTTCGATAATATAAATGAAATTTAAATATAAAATGAAATATATTAGTAGGATGTCTAAGTTTGAATCTTCCCCCTTCATTATCCTAGTAATTATCCTGCAGATAAACCTCATAAAAAGGGTGGTGATGGTTTTCCCTCGTCACAGTCTCACATTGTGCATACTTCAGTTTACCCCATCATCATATCAGTGTCAGAGAGAATCTTATTTATGCTGTCAATCAAGTCTGAATGAGCCTGAAGGAGTCATTTCTTACACATTCTTCACAAATTATTAACTGCAAACTGTGACTGATTGCAGGAAATGAGAACTCTCCCCGTGACTGTGAGGCGTCCCGAACATGGAGCCAGGCTACAGCAAACATGTCTCAGTCCAATCAGAAATCTCCCCGACTGGTTCCCAGGCTCACGGGCGACCGAGCAGAATGATGGGATGGAAGGGAGGAAAGGGGAGGAGAGAAGGAAAAGAGGAAAAACAAAGCGGGAAGAGGATGAAGATGTCAGCCAGGGGAGAGCAGCAGTGGCCATCATCACAGGCGAGAACAACATCAAACAGCTCGGCTTAAATATCAGCATTCCTGTCACGGAGAGCAGGCGAACCGGCCAAAGGGCCAAAATAAAAACCAATGTGACGCACAGGGGAATGTTTTTACTTTGTTTCCTGAAGCCACTTAATCTCTGTTGTCCCCATAACCTCACCTGAACTCTTCATTAGTGGCCTCATGAGACAGACTGGGTTTGGAGCCAAATCTTGTTGAAACAGAGGTACACATTTAATCCTTATTTTATTTGATTTCTCACGCTATTCCTACACTCCGAGACATAAGGGTTACAAAAGGGTTCTTCCTTGAAGGGCTGAGGTTCTACCCAGGACCATTTGCTTTCAAAGGATCCTTTTTTGAAGAAAAAAAAAAGGTTTGTGATGATTGATGTGAATGATTGCATTAAGACGTCTTTTTCATCCACAGAACCCTTTCTGGAAAAAAGAGTTCTTAAAGAAAAAATCCATGAAGGACTCGTTCATCAAGGGTTCTTTGTACCATAAAATAGTTCTCAGTTGAACTCCCTTGAAAAGATGGGTTCTAGGTAAAACCCTTGGAATATAGAAAGGTTCTTGCTAAAATCCCCTGACTATTTCCTTGATAAAAGCCTTTGAATACAAAAAGGTTCTTGGTAGAACACCCAGACCGTGTTCTAGTTAAAACCTTTGGAATATAAAAAGGTTCCAGATAAAACCCCTTGACTGTGTCCCAGATAAAATCCTTTTAATATAAAAAGGTTCTCGAACCCCCTTACTATGTTCTCAATAAAACCTTTGGAAAACAAAAGTGTTCTTGGTAGAAGCCCTTGGTGGGTTCTAGGTAAAACTGGAATACAAAAGGATTGTTGAAAGAACTCCCTGACTGCGTTCTAGGTAAAGCCTGTGGAATATAAAAAGGTTCCCAGTGGAACACCGTGATTGCGTTCTAGATAAAATGCCTGGAATCTACAAAGGTTCTTGCCCCCTGAATGTGTTCTAGATAAAACCCTAGATAAAAATATTATCAGAAGAATCCCTGGGTGAGTTTTTTTTTTTTTACAGTCTTAGAAGGTGGAATGGTTCTGGAAAGAACCCCCAGAGAGG
The DNA here is from genome assembly GCA_027495735.1 of Lutjanus campechanus. Taxonomy (NCBI): domain Eukaryota; kingdom Metazoa; phylum Chordata; class Actinopteri; order Lutjaniformes; family Lutjanidae; genus Lutjanus; species Lutjanus campechanus. Next base: position 26,242 of record JAJHUR010136135.1, on the reverse strand, counting down.
GTTCTGGGTAGAACCATTATATCATAAAAGGATTCCCTGTAGAACCTCTCACAGGGGGCTTCTGGGTGAAACCTTTCACAGACGGTTCTAGGTATAATCCTTTATGTTGATTTATTGGTAGAACTTTCTGAATGGGTTCTAAGTGCTACCTTTATAAAAAGGTTCTACCAGGACCCAAACAGGGACAAGCCAAAGAACATTTTAAGGTTTTACTCAGCATCTTTCTTCCTAAGAATGTATTGCTGAGAACGTGATAGCAAAGGATAAATATGTCATAATGGTGACCTCACAAATGCAGTTGTAATTCTCCTCAGTTATGTGCCTGCTGGCTTTAAATGCCTCCTCACAGACAGCACTATGTCACATCCAAGGCCCCTCTCTCTGACCTACAGCCGATATCCATCTGCCATCCACCTACATGTCTGCTATTATCCTGAGGGACAATTACATAACAAACTGCAGTCATTCATAAAGAGACACCTGAAAGTTATGTCCGGGTGTCAAGGTTGAATTTCACTACAGATTTCAGGCGCAACAGCAATATATGACCTCAGGTGAACACCAAACAAATATGATGTGACAACAGAGACTTTATGCTGACAAGAGTAAGTGTAACATGTAACCTTTGTCCTACAGTGGGACATTACAAATGATGTAAGAGGACCCTCTGGGTTTATATGGCCAAGTGCCCACTGCCATGTATTCACAACTGTATGAGATTGTGCAGAAATTCAGAAGAAATGATTTAAAGCTGATGTAAAGCACTAATAAATGTGCGCTCTGAGTTTGTCACACCACAGAAACATGTTATTAACCGCCCAGCCAAATCTGAATGACTAAAAAATGGCTAAGTATATTAAACGCTGTTTTCCTCCAGCAAAATCCAGCAGTGTTTTGTGGATTAAAAAAACCAAACCCGACCTTCAGTCGGCATGAGGGTGAGTAGATAATGACTGAATTTTCACTTTTGGGTGAACTATCCCTTTAAGTGAAATGCTGGGCTGATTTGGACTGAGAAAATCACTGAAGGTACATTTGTAACTGACCGTTAGGGAGGGCGAGCATGTTTTCAGCAAAAACTCCCCTTTCCTTTTACAGAGACTTTAAAGCTCCTCTAATTATTATCTTTACAACACTTGACTAACAAGTGACCTCTTTGTTAGTTTGACGTGTGCAAATCATGCTTATCATCATAAATGTGCATTTAGATGCTTAATATGCTAACATTTGAAGCCATCCTTGGCTTGAACCATTACTGGCCCTATTGTATATTACATTGCTTGCATTGATTCATTCATTTAACACACATTGAACATAGCGGTTGTTGCAGTTGCTTGCCATCCCATCGTTGTTTTCGGATGGCTTGTCAATCGTTGGGTCAGAATTAAAGCAGCTAGCCACCTCTATGTACCCGCCAAGGCCATGCCCAAGTATCGTTCCGATGTGTCTCTCCTGTTCCTGTCCCTCTCTCTCCTGCCTCCTGGATTCCTGTTCACCCTGCCCCACCTGCCATCAATCAACTAATCACCTCTGCTGTATATCAACCCTGCTCTTCTCTTACTCATCGCCAGATCATTCTGTCATCACTCATCTGCCTGCCAGCTCACCAGCCTGCTACCTCCAGCCTGCTCACCCCATACTCCCTCCCGCCCTGCCCAGCCGTGTCCCAGCTATCTCCCCTCTAATTCCACCTTCATTTCCCCATTAGCCTTTTCAATAAATCACCTCAATGTGTCTATTCCACACTGCAACCATAACAACAACTTTTTAACATGTTGTATCTTGTACGTTATATCTGTACAAAAAATTTTTTAATGTGGATTTACATGGTTTTATGTGCCAGACTATTTAATCCTGAAGTCTCTGCTGGTTGCCTGGCAACTTCATAATGATAACAAGACTGGCTCCAGCTATAGATTGACGACATAGATATCAGAGTGGTATCGATCTTATCATCTCTGCAAAAAAGCATATGATCCAAACTGTAGAACTGTTCCTTAACATTTCTTTTTCTTTTTATGTCGAAATAACATTTGAAAAGCTGTAATATTCTATTAAAAATTACATCAAAAAAGAAAATTGTGTCAAATCCTCACATTTGAGAAGCTTAACCAGTTTGGAATTTGTTCTTGATAGAAGACTGAAAATATTCATTTATCGATCCATCAGAATTTCAATCAGTTAGTTTTCTGTTTCCTTGACTAATCAGTTAATCACCTCATCGTTTCAGCACTAGTTAACAATAGTTTACATGTGATGAAATCGAGCTATGGAATATGTCGCAAATTCATTGAGAGCAAAATCCATGTGTGAATGACAATGAGAGAGAAGCCTGTGACAACACTGTCGCCATCACACTGGATCACACGTGGCGAGGAGGCTGGCACTAAACTGGTACACTGGGACCTGCCAAAGGGACGTTACGGTCTGCGCTGCATTTCTAGAGGACTGGGACAAAGACGCCAGCTGTTAAAGGCCTTGAATCACATTCGTTTTACTTATGTAGCTTTGTGTGATTCCCACAGACCAAACATCACAGCCAATTGCGCTAATTAAATGCTAAGTGTGATCTATGAGCTCTAACCTTCCATCTATCACCATTAGCCAACCAGCAGAGGATTATCAGAATCAGCACAAACTGCTCAGAATTTAAGGATTGTAAAACAATGTGAGGATTATTAGAACATTTATATTTCCTCATTAGCAGGTTTACAGGAATCAGGTCATGGTAGTGAAATTAAACAGGAACTGAGTTTGATACAGTTCACCCCAAAATCAAAAGTACGTATTTGTCCTCTGCCCTGTAGTGCAATTGAACCATCTAGATTTTTTGGTGTGAGTTGCAGAGTTTGGGAGATATCAGCCGGAGAGATGTCTGCCTTCTCTCCAATATATATGGAACTAAATGGCACTTGGCTTGTGGTGCTCAAAGCACCAAAAAATTAAATTTGAATAATTCAAAACCAACATATCAAAAAAATCATGACCTGGTTACTGAATATAATTAGCTAGCTCCCAAAACATATGCATCTTGCATACTGCAGCAGTTGTTAGCACACAAGCTAACACTAATATCTGTTTCTGCAGGTCTGTGCTTCATACCGTCAGTTAACCCTGTGTATGAGTTAGCACTGTCCAAACTTCTCCCAGCTCCAGGCCACGTGGCCACCTATCCAGCTCTACCCTTTTGTTCAAATAAGGTCACTTCTGGTTCCAAAAAAACAAGATGGTGACAGCCATAATGCCAAAATCAAGGCTTCAAAACAGTAGTCCATGGGTGACATCACGGTGGCTCTGCCCACCATCTATTATAAATTCTTTGGTGTTGAGATATTTCACTGGATAAGTAAAAACTGTGATCTGCTGGTGGCACAGGCTGAAAATTCAGGCATTCACCAGACATTTTATTCCAGTCTCACCAAAACATTTTGTGTTGGGCCCAAAGAGCACCACAGCAGAATGTGGTACTAGCAATAGTTTGACTGAAGAACCTGTATGAATTTTTAATTGTCTAACACTGAGAAATGAAGTTAAAGTAATATCCTTCCTTCCGTCTAGGACTGTCACAATATCTGCAATTTTGAAATATCGCAAAATATTGTCAAGCCAACCAAATTGGATGGCAAGTGACCGCAACAAATGCTATGTTCATGTATTTAGCTATGGACACTTAATTAAAGCTGACACTGACACAAAATAATTACAGGAAAGACAAAACATATTTCAAATTACCTTTCAGTGACCTTATAGTTTATTTTTATTTGAAATTTTATATTATTTATAGGATTTTGATTACGCTATTATATTCTTTTTTATTTTTTTTATTTTAGTAGATTCCTTGGTGTACCACTAGAGGGAGCTCAAGTACCCCCCAGTGTTACTCGTATCATAGTTTGAAGATCTAGGATGTATTGTATCAAATCCATCCAAATATCTGTCAGGGTCATCCTCCAGATTGGACACATTGAATAAGGTTTCATAAAACTGACCGGAGGAACCACACAAAAGAACGCAGAATACACAACTCGTCATCTAACAAACCTCCTAATGTGATGACATAGTGGCAAAATCAATCGGTCATCACTTTATACTGTAATCGATTACGTTAAGTTGAACACAAGCATCTGACTGGATAATGAAGACAGACAGTACACTTGTTTAACCTGTTTATATAAAGATATTCCCATGACGATAAGGAACAGGCGTCATACTGCGTGTAGATCCGTTGTGACGCAGATAGAAGCGTGAGTTATTCCTTCAAGGCACAAACAAACGCTGAGGAGATTCCTTTCTCAGACTCTTGCGCCTGACTTTGACCTCTGACTGTCATATGACTGAGACATCGTGGAACCCGCGGAACTTCACATACAGAACAGAGAGAACATTTGAACTGAAGCACATAGATTTTTACACCCTTGTTTGTTTTTTTATTGCTCTTCCATTACAGCTTCTCACTTTTATGTGCATCGCTCATTCTTGAGAATTGAAACAAATAATGTCCTACCAAATACTTTACACTTTAATAATTATTAAGGTTACATCATAGAATTTCTTTAATTTCTTTTTTTTGGTGAAAATGTATTCTTCTCCAGAAAACAGCCTTGTCCCAGGCAAGAATACACAACTTCAAACAATTTAAAAATGTGTTAAAAGCCCTCAGAACCTAAAACTAACAATACCTACTGATTAAATAGGTATATAAATCTGCTATTATAATTATCTTTGTTTTAAAATAGTTCTGAATGTTCTATGTTGGCCCTTTAAAGTTGTGCTGTGTGTTAAAATAATTTGCTATCAGATGCATCTCAACCATTACATGTCAACTCTGTAACCCTTCTAAATAAAAGCTAAATGAGAATTATGTTTTTAAAATGTGTATTTTGATTAGCATTGTAATGTTTTGTCAACTCTGTAAGATGTCAACTCCATCAGATTTTTACTAAAACATGATTTAATCTGGCATGAAAAGGGTTATCTAGACCCTAAAGACCCCTAACTCACTTCCTGGTTTTCAACTACATCAGATTTTCCATTTGATGGAGTTGATGTCTATGTTAAAAAAACAAAAACAAAAAAATAATGACGAGGAGATTGGTTTATAGGCAAGAGTTTCATCTTTTAAAACATATTTTCCAGCATAATTGAAGAGTAAAAATCAATAAAACCTCAAAATACAGTTTTGTCCCTATTTTCAAGAATGCAGGATGTGCTATTTCTATTTTTTCATGTGCGCACAAATCAAAGACATAAGCATACTATCCTATTCCTGCCAAACACTTTCAAACTCCTGACTGAATTTTCTGTTTATGTTCAACACTGAATGTGACATTAAACTCTAATCCCCTCCCAGACTTCAAAGCTCAGGCGTGGAGAGAGAACGGAGCATGCACAGTTAAACTTTGACAGAGGGGAATGTGATCAGGCATAATCCCCAAATTTCTGAGGTTGCACTGCATCACGGGACCAGGAGGGTCGAGCTAGCGTGGCTGCAGGGGTCACCAGCAAATTCCTTGCAAAAGCTAGCATATATAAAGGAGCAAATGTGTAGCTAAATAAAAGAATTGTCACATTTGAGTGGTTAGCATGCTAAATTGCAAACAAATATCAATTTTCCAGTGAATTTAGCCACAGCAATTATTGTACAAGGGGAGCCTTATGCTGCACCCCGCTGTGCTCGGAACTTGGCTCACTGGCTTTGAGGAAAACAGCATCATCTGACATTCACAGACGCATCATTTGCTGGAATTCACGCTGTTTGAAGCCATGTGCAGATAATGTGTGTCAGCGTTGACTACACATGTGTTCCTGTTCATCCAGCTTTGGGCTAATTCCACACTGTATGCTAGCAGAGCGCCTCTGCTGCAGGATTTAATGCCGTCAAGCATCAAGCAGCTCCAGCAACTTGCCAGTAGTTTTGTCAGCCAGTGTGTAACACACTGTATTGTGAAAACTCATTTCTAGTGCAAAGCTGCTTAACAGGGATTTGTCTATGCAGTTTCCCATTCACTGCTCCTACTGGGAACTGAGTGTGTGTGTGCTCGAGTTATTTGCTGTCCATCTGTTTTCTCAGCTCTATTACGCAGCAATCCAGCTCCAGAGCCCCTTTAAAACCACTGCACATCGTCTCTAATGAACTGGGAAGAACTCCTCAGTCGATGTGCAGCCTAACATACACAAAATATTCAGACCAAAATCATTTATCAGCTTTGAATTCCGCCAGCCAAAGAGTTCCCTGCAGGCTGAAATGATTCCATCGACAACATGCAGCAAAATATTCCTGAAAGGCAAACGCACAAGAGCTAATCCCTCTGTACTGTAAAACCTATTATCACAGCAATTAACAGCAGCTGATGATAGCACAGAGAGCACGTGTGTGTGGAGGAGGGATGATTTTATGTAGCCCTTTAATTAGGTCTGAAACTGCTCCCCGAACAGTCATCAAACAGGAGGCGTTGCTGGGTGACATCTCTAACCAGTCAATCAGGGGAGCCAGTAGGGAGCTCTGGGTGTTAGAGTGGAGAAAATGACTGGGTGAAGACACAAGCTGACAGAGGAGAGGCTGGGACACATGAGGCCAGCGAGTGGTCTTTCATACTGACAGCTTTTGTCTTATGTCTTGTCGTAAAATGTACAACTAGCCGCAAACAAAAACTATTAAGAGAACAGTTCAACAATTACACGTACTAGCTTTTTAGCCAAGACTTAGACGATACTACGTTTTTAGTTTCAAAATCTGGATGCACCACACACATTAGGAGAAACTTCAGAGATGGTCTTCTCTCTGATCTCAAACACCCACACACTACAAGATTTGAAAATAAAATCACACGACAGACCGCAGAGTATTATCAAGATTATTAGTGTACAATCTCACGTGATTTCATGAAGAATGTGATCTCGTGTGATTTCATGTGGACGCAGATGTAAACAATAAAGACGGACATAGCAGAACAAGTCACTGTAGTAATGTTTGGGGAGACACGGCCAATACGGCATGTCTATTCCTCAGTGAGAACTGGAGGTGAGACTTCAATAGTTTAAATACTGTATCTGTCATAAGTGGTATGCAACCTAATGTTAGCAATAAGAGCTAGAGTTTATTGTTGCTTGGCAACACCTCTCTTTGTTTTCTGTACTGACATAATCATCATAAATATCAAATATGTTTGAGATGATCGTGGCAGCCCTGATGATCTGTAAACTCCTCACATTACCAGATAATCTGGGCCGAACACCGTCACCGTCCCAGATTTTTCAGGAGTGCTGAAATTCCTGTAGTGTGGGGCCAGTATTGGCTAAATATGAAGCTAGGCAGGAGGTGATTAGCATAGCTTAGCATAAAGACTGTAAGCAGGTCATAACATTAGCCTGGTTCTCTCCAAAGTTAATAAACAAGCATTTCAAAGGCTCTAACACTGCGGATCTTGTTTGTTTAATTTCACCACAAACAGAAAAGTATGAGTTAGGTGATGTAACTCCATGTAAAGATACATGTTAATCAAAGCCCCTTTTGTACTTGACAAAAAACCCACTAACACTCATTAACATCTGGCTTTTGTTTTTGATGGGAAAGGGCACAAACAGTATTCATTCTCAGGTCAAATGACACTGCAGTAGTCATGAGTATTTATCGACTCGAGTGCTGATCAGCAGTGATGGAAACATGACACCAGGGTGAACACGCAACTTTTCAACCCTTTTCCGGTGGAGCCAATGAAGGTTTGTTGCCTCTGTCTGTAACCCATGCAACTCTTTTGCCCCTTTTCCAAACACATGTGCTGTTTTGGCTTGACTCAGTTTGACCCGGCACAGCACAGCAGGGATATGCATCTCCATCTCCTCCGTGTTTTTTAGTGATGGCACACTTGCCTTGAGTCAAGCAGCTATAAAACGACGGATAAACACATTTCATTTCCTATAAATTCTTCACAATAAAAGTCCCTGAAATCCATAGCTTTTATTGTGCAGCAGCAAAATAATGAAATACTGGATTTTCATCAGCGGTAACTTAACAAGTCTCCAGACACACCGCTGACAGGGAACATGAAACAGTAAAATAAAACAGATACCCCAACGTACAAACGGCGACGCAGGAGAGAAACTAAACTTCAAACCACAGAGATTCAGTTAGAAGCTGCAAAAGTAATGAGAGCTGAACACAGTCACTTTTAAAACTCTGGTCTTCAGCACAGACGTGAGTTCAGTCTCGGCTTTTTGGTGTGTTCTTGACATTGAACATGACGCATTAGGAAAAAACTTGAAGCAAACTTCCTAAACAAATGAGAAAGGAGGTTTTTAAAAACCCACTACTTGCTGTAAAAAGAATTTTAATGAGCTTTAGAGAGGCTCAGAGAAGAAGCCAGACTAGCTGTTTTTCCTTGTTGACAGACTTAATGCTAAGCTAAGCTAACTGCCTTCTGACTTGAGCTCTATATGTCGTATACATACATGAGTGGCATTGATCTTTTCATCTTTTTGTCTCTTTTCATCAACTCTCAGCCAAGAGAGAAATGTGAAACAATTTCTTCAAGGAATTACCCTCTGTCAGTTGCTTGATGACAGTAACATGTTAGCAGAGACGATTATGGCACTGCAGGCCAAAAACTCTCCATTAACAACTGCCTGATGATTTTTTTGTCTTGAATTTTTATATGCAATATTGAGTTTAAAGCTTGCAGAGCAACAAATTGCCTAATGATAATAAATACTCTTGAATTACTGTAGTTTTATTTATTAAAGGTATTAGTTTAAGCAGCAGGGGAGTCGCAGTAGCTGCATCGCAGGCATGAGGATTAACACATCACACCCCCATGGCTTATGACAGTTTCAACCACAGCGCTAGCTGACACTGGTTGCACTTGAAATAATCCTGCAAAGTGCCCACTCTAATCTTAATGCAATCTCTGATGTTGTGACTGACTGGCCCTCTTTTACTGTAACGAGCTAATGTAACCAGCAGTGCAGGGTAAATATTTAAAAAGGAAATAATGCTGTGATTGTGGTTAAGCCTGCCATTAGGCTATCTCTCTGTGTACAACCATGTATTGGCTTTCATATAATTGACTGGCTGGTCCCTTTCCACACACACACACCAGAGTTTCCCAGCCCGTAATCTGTGTTTCAAAACTACCTGCACCTAGAGTAATCCACTAATGTGACCAAAATACTTCCTTTGATATTGTGCACAAGTAAATATGTCCCCATAATACTGTCCAAACCTCTGCAAGCATGTGATGATGAAATACAATAACTACAAGAGGACTGCAGTGCAGTTACTCACCTCTGTTGTTGTGCAAGGGCTGTATTTACCTGCAGGGAAACAAGGAAGCAGTGTTGTTAGAAGAAGCAGATGTAAGCAGCTTATATACACATGGCAACATACATAACATTCTTCATTTCAGTGCAAAATGCTGTACATCATGTGCAGCTGACAGAAGTTGAGTGCATGTGATGATGTTTTTGCTCATTAATGTCAAAGGTCATGCATTGCTTTTGGTTCAGTCTCTAAATATCACATATATCATGTAAAATGTACATTGTCCACTGCAATCACTGGACAGAAGCTATCAATAGACAGTATAATGAGAACTCAAAAGCTGCATTAGAGAAAAAAAGAGACACTCATAATCAGCCAAAATCACAAATAGCTTATGGCATGGACACTCAACTTGTTTGCCCGAGAGCTACTTTTGACAGCAAAATGACAGCTAATAAATAAGCAATAATAACATTTATCAGATAAATTTTGCACAATTCTTTGTTTTCAAATGAACTCACTTATTCATTTAACTTATTATAACTAAATTAAGTTGGTAGAAGATAGATTGAATAGCCTGCAGCCCAAAGTTGTTGTTTTTTTGTAAGATTTATACCAAAAATAAACCGCAACAGAACATTTCCACAAATGCTAACATGAACTGAAGCATAAGTACGACCTTATTCTATTTTTTATTTATCCACAAATCTCATGAAAAGACCAAAACCAAGTCCTTTTCACAATACTGTTGTCCGTAGTCTATGGACACAAATCTATTCATTCCTAATGGAAATATAAAACTTTTAAAAACAGGTCACAAATACATAGCAAATGTTACTTCATCAGAAGTAAATTGCGCATTTGCTGAGGACTATTTTCAGCTGAGGATTAATATAAGGTTGATGTGTCATTTAATATTTCCAGAAGGGAGGATGGTAAATGTGGGACTGACTCAAAATAATTGTGTAACAGTGTGGCTCACTGATGCATCTCTATTAATAGTTTTTGGAGAATGTACTACATGCCAGCAGGATCAATTGATTGTTGGCGGGGCTCGAAACTCACAACGTCCCATCATCCCATGGATGACATAAAATATGTCTGGGATGAACAGAAATCTTCTCCAGGAGGCCTCTGGGATGATATGAATGTATGTAACCACCGCTATCGGAGCTTGTCCTCTCATGCTGTTACTGTAGTTACCACCACTGCCTGGCTACCAACAGTCTAGCCAGCTGCTAGCTACTAGCTAGCCAACTTTAGGCTCTACCCTGGCTGCGTGTGAGTGATTCTGTGATTGGTTTGGACGGTAAAATCCGAATGGAATCAGCAAACTTGAGATCGACAGGGGATGCACCCTATTTTTTCCCTTATTATGTAAAACTGCAGAAGAGATGGGCAGCAGATTGTGTTGGGCTAATGGAGCTTAGCTTACAGCTAAAAGAGCTAATAAAGCTAATAGACCTTACAGCTAAAGGGGCTAACAGAGCTAAACACAGCAGGACTGAGAGGAACATGACCATCCAGGTAAAGTCCCTCCCCTTCCGGGGGACCACCATGGGACCTTACTTTGGAAAAAAAAAAAAATGAACAAAGATCCCGTTTCAATTGTTCCACAGATTACACAGATAATGTTTGTCAATTTAAAAGATAATTTTACAAGTATAGACTGTAAGACTAATACAGAACATCAGGGCCTTATCTTTTAAATGCTCATGTTCCTAGTGCAGGTTTAAAGGAAAACGTGTTACATTGTGGAAATTTAACTGCAGGGATTTGTATCATCTTTTGAATCCCACATTTTATTCTATCACCCCTTGTAACTTACATATCAGCGATCATGTATTCTCTTCCTCATTAAACCAATTTCAACAAAAGGTCCCTGAGCTCTAGTTATCATTATGCAATCCAGACCACTTTTAATAAAAGCTCTGTTTCATTTCTAATTACCTTCATGGTTTAAGTAGCATGTGAGTGATGATGAGAAAACTCCTCCCAAGAAGCCATGACTGTACTCCTTCAAGAGGGAGACTCACTTTAATGTGCCTGCAGGCTACATCCGCCCAGCTTTTACTTCACCAACAGAAAACCTGATAACAGATGACCCTCCGAACAAACGGCTGTTTTGTATTGTAGCACGCAGTAATGCAACGCCACAACAGCTCTGACATCATCTCATGACCGTAACTTGCATCAGCAGGTTTGAATGCCACGCTGCTGCTGTACGGGGAAGAAGAGGGAGCATGTGATGTGTGTCTGTGAGTGTTTGTGCAGATAATTGAAAGTGCTTTCTTAATGATACTATAACACTTGGGGAGGTACAAGCATGAAATTAAGTCTGTGTATCAAAGTGTAGTATAGTATAAGCGTCACACAAAAATATTTACCACGGTTCTTTAAAGGGACAGTTCATCCCAAAATCAAAAATACACATTTTTCTTCTGGCCTGTAGCGCTGTTTATCCATCTGTACTGTTTTGGTGCGAGTTGCAGTTTTATGGAGACATTAGCTGAAGAGATGTCCGCCTTGTCTCCAGTATAATGGGACTAAATGGGACTAAATGGGACTAAATGGCACTCGGTTTGTGGTGCTCAAACCACCAAAACAATATATCTGAAAAATTCAAAACCAGTGTCTCTTTCCAAACACCATGATCCAGTTACCCAAAATAAGCCACAGAACTTTATAATTAGATTTTTCTATCAGAAAGAAAGTAGTTCTGGTAAATTCTAAAGTAGTTCTGATTTATTCTACTGCCGAAAGAAAGTAGCCCCTACATGAAACTCACAACAAGGTCTGTGGAGTATCTTGAGTAACCGGGTCATGGTTTTTGGAAAGAGACACTGGTTTTGAATTTTTCAAATGTATTGTTTTGGCGCTTTGTGCACCACAAACCGAGTGCCATTTAGTCCCATTATATTTGAAAAAGGGCCCTCCAGGAAATTGTGATGTTGCGATTGCAACAATTCACGCAAATTCAGTGCGACCTTTAATTTTGTTCAAACTCCACAACTTTTCTGAAAATTAGACCCATCATCATGATTTTCATCATCATTTTTTTTTAGCATATGTACTGAACAAAACACATTTGTTATTGACATTTATCAGTGCTCTATGCACTTTTATAATTTTATCATTCTTTGCTTGCTCCAAAAAGATTTTTCTCCTTTGTGGTATACCCACCAGGTGCACTTAGTTACTGATACAAAAAAATTGCAACATGTATTGCAATTTTTTTTTTGGAAAGCTGCCATGACATCAGGCATTTTAGGCTGCAACAATCCCAGAAACATTCCGCAAAATCCCGGAGGGACTGACATCTCTACAGCTGATATTTCCAAAACTCTGCAACGCACACCAAAAACAATCTAGATGGATAAATAGCACTACAGGCCAGAGGAAAAATGTGTATTTTTGATTTTGGGGTGACCTGTCCCTTTAAAGTGTCCTGCTTTCGTGATGTATTCAGATCTAATTCGAAGTGTCAGGTGCCCCAGATAAACTGCTGAATAAAAGAATGGTACAGTAGGTGGACGTGGTTTTGAGTGACAACAGGGTCTAACACTAACCTTGTCTGGATTTAATTTGAAGTCACTTTAGCGGACGAGTGTTTTAAATGCCCTAAATCCTCAAGATTTATCTCATTATTTAGGTGAATGAGTTTGTCTGATCCAACTTGTGCATCAGGGAGAGAGAGCCGGTATTGAACAGCACAGATAATAAGTGGAAATTAGAGCACCACATTACCCTGAAAACGGAAACCATTTGTGTGGGTGCACTGATCAAAACATTTGCAAAGCGCTCCCAAAACGACTTGGACTGAAGACATGTACAGCAGTGAGTCACAACCAGGGGTACTTATGCAATTGTGAGTGGGCTCATGGAGCGATTGTGAGGTAGTTAATCTATTTTGAGAAGTAGAAATAACTTCTCGATTTAATAATGTATCCAAATATTGAGTCAGCTGTACACCAAATATTATGTGCTGTGATTTCCAAGAGAGCAGACAAAAATAGGTAAAAGTAATTAACTTAAATACTTAGCTAATAATAATGGATGAATGTGAAGTAGTTAGCTAAAAGTAATGAATAATAATCCATTTAAAGCTGCTATGTGGAAAATCCTTCTTATTAATGACACATGGCGATTAAAGGTGCAATAAGCTATTCTGGAGAAAGATAGTCAAGTGTTGAGTCTCATTCCCTCACCGTAAAATTAGCAACGTTTTGGACTGGTGGGTCAAAGACTTATTGTTGATTCTCATTCCCCCATAATCAAACATATTTTCTCAATGGAACTCAACGATCAACTATTTTACTGAAAAGATCCAAAAGGAGGAATCTAGTTTTCTCTCAGACAACATGTATTACATTATGTTTAAAGGTTACTATAGAATTTTTGCAGCTGCGTCAGTGTCCTGTTGCTTGTCCATATTGCAATTTTATTGCAATTGTGATTCAGTGTGTATCCCTAGGCTGTTCTAAGCAACCAAGAAAGTCGGGGAAGGTCTCATTTCTTGAGTTACTTTACAGTCAATTCAAACATTGTCAATACAAAGCAATTGATACGTGCAAATTGGTTCATATAGTACCTTTAAATAGTTAGTTCAAAGTAATGGATAAGTAATTGAATTAGTTAGCTAAAGGTATTGGATTAATAGTAAAAAAACAAAAAACAAAACTAAGAGTAATGGATAAATACTTAGAACCAGTGTGTAGGATTAAGTGGCATTAGCAGTGAGATTGCAGAGTGCAAACATCTCATCTCACCCTCCCCTTCCAAGCATGTAAGAGAACCTACGGTGGCCGGGAAACACATGAAAGGCCCTATCTCGAGTCAGTATTTGGTTTTAATTTCTTGCCTACTGTAGAAACACGGCAGGGCAACAAGGCGGTCTCTAATGAAGATGGCACGGTCCCTCTGTCAAAGGCACATTATAGCTAAAATTAGGCTCAGTGTAATGCATATGCAGTTGAAATAGCTAGCTAGAAGTAACAGATAAATGATTGAAATATCCAGCTTAGTAGTAGTACAAATACAAACTTGAACAAACACTTAACACAAACATTGACAATTCATTTGTATGAAAAAAATATTATTACAATATCCACTTTTTATCACTAATAGTAAATAAATAACACCCGGTTTAAAATCAGTTCAAATGAACATATTTGGAACATTGTGGCTGCTGTGTGGGTACATTAGACCAAAAAAAAGTACAGATGTACAGAATCTTAGAGGCCTCTGACTGATATTGAGGAGCAGCTCTGACTGCAGTAATTGTCTCACTATATCCTGGATAATATTTATCTTCATATCTCCATGTTGCGTCTGATTCAAGGATGGAAATCTGTACAGGATAATGTATCTCGTCTTATCTGTGCACTTCATGACAAGACAACGTGTGTATTAGGGATGATCAATCGAAATGCTACTGAAATTGCAATACGGCCAAGTTCAATATACAAACTGCAGAAGCTGCATTATTTTTTTTTATAAAGGTCAAATGTGTCACAACATACAATCATAAATGAAGCACTGTGGTGCTACAGAGATGCCCCGGCCTACAAATCATATTTCTCAAATGTAAGGAAACATGCTTGTTTGGTACAGACTAGGGCTGAGTGTCTTGTAAGAAATTACGATACCAGTACCAATACCAGTATCCTTAAAGTGATACCAATACCAGTGGAGTACCTCATTCAAAACCTTTTTTTGAACAGTCCTCTTTATGAAGAATGCTTGCTGTGATTGGCAAAACCATATAAATAGTCATTTCTTCCTAGATATGGATATAGAGCTGCAATGATTAATCGATTATGATTTTTTAAAGAAAAAAAACTCTAAATTCTGTGATTTTAGTTTCTTAAATGTAATATATTACAGGCTCTTTACTTCTTTATGACAGTAAACTGAATATCTTTCGGTTGTGGGTAAAACAAGACATCTGAGGACTTAACAACTAACCGATTATTCGAGAAAATAATCAACAGATTAATCGATAATGAAAATGATCGTTAGTTGCAGCCCTATCTGGGTACCAAAAGGATTGAATGGAAGTACTGCTTGACTTGAGAAGTTTCTATACCACTTGGTACTTAGTTTTTTTCAATCAATATCTTTAAGGTGTTGAGCAGCGATACCCAGCCCTGGTACAGACCCCAGCAAAAATCACATCATCATCATCCTTTTTAGATTGTTTCAGTGAAAATGAAATTCAATAATTAGCATTCCCACATAAATCATAATTCACATTTGTAATATCTGTCAAAATAATCTCAATATGATCCATTTTAGCATATCTTTCAGCCCTAGTGTGTATAATATTGTGCACATTTGTTGTTCCATGTGACAGAAACAGTGAGACGTTAATCTGTGAAACAGCAGCACTGTTTTTACTGATGCAATATTAACAAAAACAAAACATGTCATCTACGTATACTGCAAACACAAATGCCAAAAAAAAAAAAGAAGCTAGGCTACAACGGTCCAAAATGTTCTTCATACATTTTGCATGATTGTGGCATTACATGAGCAACAGAGGCATAGCAGCCTGGACTCCCCTCTCTGATGGTTGCTTCCACGCTACTAAAAATAGCCCATTCATTCTAAGCATATAGAGCTACAGGCCACAACCAGCAGCATCATCAACGCAGCTGTGCCTCTCAGATTCGCTCCTGAAAGTTGATTAGACGAAGCATTCGGTGCATTTATTGAATCCAAGGCCGTAACATTGACTCAGCAGCGCTCTGTGTTGTGTGTGCACGTTATGGCTGAGTTAATGGCACGTCCCTCAGGTGCCGTCCATTACAGACACAGATAGATAAATAGATAGATAGGCATTCAGTCAGTCTGTTCTGCACTCTGTGATGTGCCTCATTGTCTCAGCCAATGTGATTACAGCGGACGATGGACATGCCAGGCCTCGGTCTGATGAGACTGTGTAATGTTGGGCTTAAATGTGTGTTATCGTTCACAGACACACCCATCGACTGTAGTGACACACGCATCACATGGCATGCAGTGTCATCTGCTTTGTTTTGGTTTCAATCCTGGTTAATCCCTCGTTAAAAAAGATTAGTAACTCGGATACGAGATAAACACCGCAGGAACACTAGAACCCTCTCCCAGGTGAGACACACCTAACCATTAAGGCCTGTAAAGTCACAATAAAAGAGCTGCAAAGCCCCATAGAAACAGTTTAAATCCCTCCAGAGATATCTCCAGAATATTGCAGTGATTTTTAATTCGGCACACTTCGCTGCCAGCACCGTCTCCTCTCAATTTCTGGGATATTTTCAGCTTGGCAACAGAAACAGTCACACCAGCAGGACTGTTACATTTCATTTTTATAGCAGCACATATTAATTATAGCTATAATCAACACGAGTTCCCATGTCAAAGGTATGAGGATCATGGGAATAAAGGCCTGCTGATGCAAGGTGTGGGGTGAACCTACGACTGGACAATACATGCATATCATGCTACAAGACTAGATATCGATTTTGAATGTTATATTGTTATAATCGTTGTCTTTTCCTGGTCTTAAAGGCTGCATTACAACATAGAGATGCAATTTCCTAAACTTACCAGACTGTTCTAGCTTATCCGCATAGTCATTACATCCATATTATTTATGATTATTATATAAAAAGTCTCATTGTGTCCATATTTTGTGAAAGCACCAATAGTCATCCCTACAATATTGTTACAGTATCAATATCAAGGTATTTGGTCAAAAGTAGTGATATTTGATTTTGTCCATACTGTCCAGCCCTACTTAATACAGTTGGGTAGTTCAATCTACTGCAATGCATCAAATTCTAAAAGATCATCCTATGTCAGCACTATATTAGAATTTAATGTATTTATGGTACGATACTGCATATCTCAGAATAGCCTAAAAATATCTAGATGTTTATTTATTAATTCCGGCTGTAATCAACAATGGTTTACACGTCACAGGTATGGGGATCATGAGAATAAGGCCATGCTAATGCAAGGTTGGACTGAAATTAGGGTTGTTCCAATAACGATACCAGTAATACCTCTGATACTGCCAAATATGCTGGTACTGGTATCTGTGAGCATGCAAGTCTATGCAACAATCCAGTACCAATGAAATGGGATGCTACCAGCAGCATCATATATTTCTTTCCCTGGGATTGCAAAGACGTGTTCTATGGCATTGACAAGCAATGATACCACATCCATACAGGGTTAGTAGTATACAGCTGTAAAGAGATCATGATAATGTATCATTTTTGATGCACTGATATTGGATTAGTACTCGTCAGCTGAGTTCAGGTATTAGAATCAGTATGGAGGAGGAAGAAATGGTATCTCTGGCTGAGCAATATGGCAAGAAAAATCATATTGTGACTGTGATATGAGCCATGATTTTAGTGAGAATAATTAGACATTTTTGCATTTTATTTTCACTGAAAAAAAAAAATGAAATAAATAAAAATGAGGATGTGACTTTTTGCTGAGGTCTGTACCAAGCGAGCATGTTTACCCGTGTCTGGAGAATAGGATTTGTAGGCCACGGCAGCTGTGTAACACCACAGACCTTCATTTACAGCCATATGTTGTGACATATATTTTGCCACTATCACAAAAAAAATTGCAGCTCCTGCTATTTGGATTGGGTTCTAAGAAAATATCGATACACTTGAGCATCACAATATTATGTTGTGGGATACTGCATCATGATACATGTGAAGATCTGTAGTAGTAGTTCATTTTAAGATAGAAGTTTTGTTATCTATTTATTACATAAAATGTCAACTTTTAACTCAGATCTTAACCACACATTGGTGTGTGCTTTATATTACGACAGTTTTCCTAAAATTTGATTTAAAAAATAGCGTATCACCTTTTTACAGTATCGCAATATATTGAATTAGAGATGTTCCATGTTCCAATACCAATACCTGGAACCAATACCTGCAAAATATACCTGCAAAGTGCGTATTGGACTATAACTTGTTAACAAGTCCTATCAAGGTGCATTAAAAAACTTCTTAGAATAATCTTAGAGTTCACTCAGTAAAGAGTCCAGCTCAATCCAAACTCATTTCCAACTCAAACAACTCAAAGATCAGTATAACAACATCTGTAATTGTCAGTCAGTCAGTAGCTTAGTCAGGATAGCAGTGTCTGCATTAGCTCTACTAAAACACCAGGAATTCCTGGAGAAACTTTGACTGGGAAATACAAAATTCACCGTATTATTCCTCCTCCTGTCACAGACTCCGAGGACCTTCTGCTTCCCATATGCTGCTCCAATGGGACCTTCCCAGCAGCGTCCCAATTTAGGGCTAAAACATTATGGGGTATCAGATCGTGCACAGGTTTGTGCACTCACCGATACCCAATGTCACATTTTAGGCTGTATCAGAGGCATTTTCCGATACTGGTATTGGACCAACTCTATACTGAATCGTAATCCCTGTATTGTGATACATGTTATACTGTCAGATTTTTGCCAGTACACAGCCCTTAATTGGGATATTGCACTTGGCCATAATGCGATATTGACAATATTTCGATTAATTTTGTTCAGCCATAAGACAATCTGCGTGAGGGGGTTTAACAATCACTCCATGACCTCCTTTCCAACCCACACATAATGGGCATCACACCTTGATCCCATCAGTGGCCCTGCACATTTCGGCCTGTAATCACATGCTCTAATCAGATGAAGCAGAATGAACACACTGATCTGATATGAGGTGGCAAACAGGCTGAGAGGCTTTTTAATAAGACATGAGACCACATGATGCGCGCACACACACGTGCCTTCAGTGAGGAGGAAATGGTGAAAATCAGTGAAAACACTAGCAGCAGGGGTCTGTGATGGTATTTCTTTGTTTATGGTCATGGGTAATGGACCCTGAACTCTCTGGCTGTTGTTGTCCTGCTGCAGATTATGAGGAAATAAATCAGCTGATCAGTAAAAACGTCACATCACCACATGTGCAGCTGTAAACATGTGTAGGCCTTCACATGTTATTCATAGTGACATTATTACTCTGTGGTACCACTAAAATATCCCCATTATATCCGTGTTGGTGATTAATACATATGCATTGCTGCGATTTTTAGTCTGTGTTGCCCTCCTAGAATTCTAATCTTTTACATAAGGACAATCACAACACCTCAGCCCCATTATTTGAAATGGAAGTGATGGCCTGGCCTAGATTGTACTAGCTTTAGGCGCACTCAGTCTTGAATAATGTTTTACCTTCACAGCCCTGGTGTTCCACCCTCACAGACCCGTCTTTCTGTATCCTAACATCCCCTGGGCCGGAGATCCTCATCGGAGCCGCCGCTGATGATGCTCCGGCGGCGGAGGCGGAGGAGGAGCGCCTCCTGCCCCGGTGCGCCTTCGCCAGCGTCCTGCAGCACTGGTAACACACCGCCCAAGCCTGCTCCTCATTGATGGGCTGGTTATAAAGCCTCAGTATCTCCTCCAGAGACAAACACTCCGTTCCCACTTCCTCCGGTGAACTCATCGCGCCGTGATGATGCTGCTGCTCATCCCGGTGAGGCGCTGCTGCTGCTGCTGCTGCTGCGGCAGCATCCGTCAGCCGTCCGTGGTCCCCGCATCGCTGCTCGGCCATCCTTTCATTATCTCAGCGCAGGAGGCCCGATGGTGAGAACAGGTCCAGGCCGATGTGTGAGAGGGGACCTGGAGGCATTGATGCTTCCCTCCCCTCCTGCTCCCCGGGGCACCAGCAGCTGTAAGCGGGCAGCACCAGCACCAGCACACCGGTGGTTGTTTCCCAGCTCGACCCCACGACGCCTCGTTCAGGTTTCGGCAGCAGCAGCAGTCATGAGACCGTGTGTTGTTGTGGAGGTTGTTGTGTGATTGTAGCCTTCACCGTGTGTGTGTCTCACATCACAACCCAGCGAGCAGGCTCACTCCTTCATCACATGATCTCTCTCTCTCTCTCTCTCTCTCACACACACACACACACACACATTCTGAATGGCTGTTGCTTTTGAGAGATTTTCTATGTAGACGAATAATTTAAACGAAATAATAATAATATACAACCACAGAGCTTTTATAATTGTCTACGTATCTAAACGTATCGTCTTTCCTTAAAAAAAAAGAGTTTTAAATTGTAACTTATTTTTTAAAAATTCTGACGTGTCTGAAATGAATGTTTTGTTTAACTCTCATCTCTAAAAACACACATTTACTCTCCATCTGACATTTTACTTTTCTGTTTAGCCTACATGAGACTGACAGCTCAGAAAAGAACGAGTACACCACACCTGCACATAAGCCCTACTGGTTTGAATATTATCTGGTCATTTTTATCAATGTTTTCAACTGAGATGGGTGGCACAGTAAGAACATGATCATCTCAGGTATGAAGGGATGGGCCAGTGACCTCCACACCCACTGATGGAGGGTGATATTTTCTTTCCCTTTCTTTTTTTTTTCATTCTGTGTGGTTAATTCCAATTCGATTTATTCAAATATGTTTGATTGGAGTCAAAGCTGGATTACCAGCCAGGTAAAGGAGCCAGTTCTCAAGAGGCCCTTGAAAAAGGGGTCCAGAATCCTCAGATTCAATGTCAGTTGTTTGAAGTGGTTTGATGAATCACAAATTTCGTGAGGGAATTGACACCAGTTTAAGTGCAATATCAACTGAGGTGGTTTGTTACAGTGTAACCATGAAGATTTTAGCAGTACTCAAAAAACTGAGGCAATTAGTTGCCACAATTCTTTTGACTTTATGAACTCAAAGGTTGGAGGTTATCAGACCATCAGGGACCATGAGGTTGATCAGGTTGTTATCAGGCTTCTGCAGGGGCTTGATGACGAGCTGATCATTTGAATCAGGTGTGTTGGAGCAGGGAACTTTTAAAACATGCAGGGCAGGGTTCAGAAACACTGGTTTAGTTGATTTGATTTATGAAAGGACAGCATGCAATAACATTTACATCTGTAGTCCTACACACAATAAATAAAATTTAAAACAATACAGACTACAGTAAATGCAGGTGCCTCACATAATAAAAACAGTAAGTGCATGCTGTGTGGTATTTTCAGTAAATGCAACCCAGAGTTTTCATTCGCTCCTCTCATCGCAAAAAGTTAACATATCTTTATGTTAAAAGAATCCATTTTTTATGTTAAGTAAACTCAATATTTGTCTCTTTTTTTAAATCTCTTAATTACCCTTAACTCAAAAACATCAACTTAATACAACATAAAATAATTTCCCTTAAAACTTAAAAGATTTGCGTCAACTGAGTCTCTTATTTACAGTCAGTTATTTAAAGTCAACATTCTTTATTCAAAAGTTGAGGATAGAATCTTTTTGCCCATGCTCTTCCTCTTTTGCACAGACTGCAACAAAAATATTTGAAAGACAAAAATACTTAAGGCCATCATGTAATCCTGTATGGCAGCAATTTAAAACCTCTGCATTTGACTTGAAATAGTAACAATGAATATGGTATCAAAATTGTGATTTATTTACTTGTCTTGTTCATGTTTGTCCTTACTTTAGTAAATGCTGAGATATTAAAAGGCCCCACACAGCTGGGCTCCACCCACACAGGTGTTTTCACTTATTGATGCATCCTGTAATTAGAACAGAACCGGCTGCACAAACTGTGATTGATTTCTCTCACTGTCTAGTTGTTAAGGCAGGACAATAGAGCTTCTTCACAGCAGCCATATTGACATGAGGTGGTGGGATAAACACAGGTGTTCCTGATGATGCTAATTAAGGTTCAGTTCCATTCAGGTCAGACAGAGTCAAGCTGCTGCTGTTGTGCATGTTGGCTCACTGGACAGATTGGTCTGCTCCAGCTCGAGATGGGCAGAGCAGACCTTCAGTCTGTCTAATCAGGTGAACTAAAAACACCTGTGTGGGAGTGCAAAGCCTTTTACCATGATGGTTTTGATTTGATTTACATTCAACATGTTTTGGTGTGATATTCTTTCTACACCTGTCCTATATTTTTATATATTATTTCATATTGGATTTTTGGAATATACTTTTTAGAACAACATAAGCATACCTTGTTCTCTTGAGGAGTATCAGACAGTGTTACCCGGTTGCTGCACTGATTGATCCAACAGACTGAATCATAATCAGATTGACTCATAATCACGCAGACTACAAACACCCGAGTGATGGCTGTGTCTAATGTGACAGTGCCTTACTAAGATCTTTGTTCCATCATAGCATCGCTTAATTAAATGACTTTTTATCGCAAACTATCAGTACAATTTGTGCATCTTCTGACCATTTTCACAGCTTCTCATTGTCTTTGCTCTGAGTACTCACCATTCAGCAGGCTGCAGAAGATTTCAGCAGAGTGTAATGCTTTCATACACAAGAGACAGAACAGTGTCACAGCATTGTGCCTTTTTATACAGGCTGGGAACTTACTGCATTAATCAAGTAAATCTATTTTATGTAATCTTATCTGAAACTACAACAAACCTCTGACAAACTGAGACTTTCTTTACTTTTAATTCTGTTTTAAATTGACAAATGTCATATGTGTAATTCGTGGCACAAATCAAACAGAATCCAAAAATAATCTGTATCTCACCATTGACTACAATTCATATTTCTTATCTTATCTTCCGTTGGGCACAGCAGAAGGGGCATGACTTCAGCACTCTATACATTAATCATCTTTTGATTTAATGAAGATATATATGTGCACTGACATACAAGTGATATATTTTCACTATAATATTAAATTTAATGCAAGAGGTCAGAGTGTTACAATTGCACCCTGGGTGGGGCAGGTGTAACGGTGGTTTGGGCGCAATTGTAACACAAAGTAAGTCACATTAACCCACTGTGTCTGAAATAAAAGCACACATCAGTGTAATCACATTATCGGTG
This sequence comes from Lutjanus campechanus, assembly GCA_027495735.1. NCBI lineage: Eukaryota > Metazoa > Chordata > Actinopteri > Lutjaniformes > Lutjanidae > Lutjanus > Lutjanus campechanus. The sequence goes on along the minus strand of JAJHUR010136135.1, from coordinate 3,091 downwards.
AGGTATAAGATTTTTTTGTAGCTCATATGTTCCTTTGGATGTCAAACATTATATGCATTCAAAGAAAAATAAAATCTATTCCAGTGGTCATAATTATTTGAACTGTGTTGAAAGTAATTTTACAATTTAATTTAGTGAAATATGCTTAGTGCTTATGTTGAGCCATGTGGCTCAGTGGGAATTCTAACACAACACTATAATCACCCTGTTCTTGCAGTCATGATAAAAAGTCTTGCATGTTAGCTCACAACACCTGCATTAGCATAGTTTGATCATATTCATTTTTAACCAGTGACCCACAATACTGTACAACCAAAAAGTAACTTAAATATGTTAGAATCATTTTTTGTTAAAAACTTTGGCTGAGGTGAAATGATCCTGCTCCTGATCCACATACAAAGTGAAAATCCAAGTTACTCTTCAGATTTTGATGCAAAAAAAACACGTGTTTGTTCTCGACCATATGTGAAGCAGTGAAGTGGCTCCACCTCAGACAGCTACAACATAAAAGGACTACTTACATGTTAATGCATCAATAACAATGACCCAATAATTATAATGATAAACACTGACAGGCCACTTTGCTGTTCTTATAGTTTTACTGATGTAAAAGTGTACTTTAAGTGTGATACAAGTGTGCACCAAAACACTTCCAGCACTCCCTCCTCATCTAAAGTGTGTTTGGCGCCCTCTGCTGGCTGTTGGTATGTCCAGCTGCCCTCTATGTTGAAACTCAACTATCTTCTTACAGCCATGTGAAATAATTTCTGCTTAAAGAGGAACATTCCTTGAAATTGCCTGCAGCTCTGCATATGATCAAGAACCGTCACAAGGCTGCACAGAGGATCTCTGTCTTTACTACCCTCAGAGGCAGTGGCCCTGACTGTCCGTTAACTTCTGGCTGCTCTGCATTCCTTAATGTTGCATTGTTTGATGGTGAGCTAAAAAGTAAAGGTGAAGCTCTCTTCTCCTCCTTTGAGAAAAACCTTTTGACCAAATTATCAACTGGAGTGAAAGAAAGAATTGACACATCATAAACCTTAATTGGGTTGAGGCTGTGCCTTAACGTTCTTTCAGGAACTTGATTATTTTGCCATTTTGAAGGTTAAACTTCGTCCAGTATGAGTTTTAAAAAAGATCACATTCAAACATCTTTTTAAATCTCAGTTTTTACTCTAAACCTACTTTAAATTCAATTCTGCTTCACCAAAACATTAAACTACTTAAAGAATTTGATGGAACATAATTTAAATTTGAACCAGGATTTGATGAGGTTGAAAAATTAACCCTTGTTGGTGCAACTGAGCCACACAGTGGTTATTGATTTAATCAATTCGATTTGATTTATTCATCAATCATATTTATTCAATCAATGGTTTACACAATACTCTGATACAGATCTCTTTTGACAGCAAATATACACAACATGAGACAACAACACACACTCATAGACACTCATTTAACATCTTTGTTGCACAATGTCAGCAAGGACGACCCCACAGTCTCAGAAACACATACCAGATCTGGTTGCCATGGGTACGGTGATAACATTACCCATATGTAAACACAGATACAAAAGATGTAGCTATCAATACACACCAGCACATGTGGAATGACACAGTAAATATACAACTCTCCAGTATGATTTCTTTATCAATTTCACATCAAAAAAACGCTCATTATCTGTGAGGTTCCAGAAGAAAAATAAAGTGTAAACACAAACGATATTTAAAAGTCCTTTTTTTTTTTTGTCCCTTGGTTGTAAAAGTGGTCGAAGCTTGCTGATGAGCCGTTTTCACCACGAGGAATGAACATGCAGCGTTGTCATTCAAGCAGCTGATGGGGGAGAGGGGACAGTGAGGAGACAGACAGTGGGGGACACTGGGGGGCGAGGAGGGGGGGTTTTGGGGGCAGGTTGTACCAGGAAAAAACAAACGTGATCAACACTCAACGTAAAGAGAAAATGGGGAAAGTGTTAAACTTTAAATTCCAACAGGTTGCAGTCGATCTTGTAGTAGACGTAAGGATAATACTCCTGCTGGCTCAGGTTGAGGCCGGGGATGTCCATCGCAGACTGAAAATGAAATCAACATAATGTTAAAACATTACCTGTGAAAAATCACACAAGAATTAAGTTGACTCAACTGATCTTTTCTCATCTACTTAACATAGATATACAAGTTTCATTTATTCAAGTGAATAAAACTTAAATTTTCTAGCATTTCTTTTCAGAACTTATAAACATGAATAGTTCTAACTCTTTTCACATGAAATGAGTTGAATGAATGTGCTGTGCAGAGTTCAGTCAAATTATTAAATATAGTTTCTAAGGTAAAGTGATCAGCAGATTAGCACATTTCCCATATAATAATATAAGAAACATAAATTATTTGATACTAAACTACAAGTACAGACCATAGACTGTACATTAATAAGTTTACACCCTTGTAGTTACTTGCAGTAACCAGCTATGGCCATGAGAGGGAGCACCTGTTATTCTCTGACAGTGATGGAGGACACAGACTCCATTGGTACATCCCAAATTAAGATACTAATTTTACACAGAATGTGTTCTGTTCATTGTGCAGCTTCTGATGTTGCGTGAAGTTGGAAGTTGTTGGGTCTCCGTCTGTAATGTTCGATTTTGCATCCTGCAACTCTTTGCAACACTTTGTCTTGAGCACTGCGTAGTTTTTGTACAGAAACAAAACTATCTTTGGTGTCATTTTTTCCCCAACTGAGGCTCAGTGATGTAATGTTAATTCTTCATGGTTCTCTCCCGCAACTTGATTGGATGCTGTCGGACTGGTTTAAACAAAGTGGTAATAAAGTGTCAACTTGCTGAGAATGAACAGTGTTAATGTTGGCTGATACAGGAAATGAAGGGAAATAAAATGATTCGTGGATTCACACTTTTTAAATATCAGACTTCTTAAGCTTTGGCCTGTGGGGGAAGGTATCAAGTATTTTTTAAGTCAAAAGGCATGAGGACATGCAGCAAATTCTATTGTTGGCATTAGTGGTTAATATCCTCTTTTGTAGCGGACTAACATTGAACATTTTCATTTAAAATAACTGCAGTGAATTAAAT
>JAJHUR010136134.1:1774-76745 GCA_027495735.1 Lutjanus campechanus | reverse complement strand
ATTTCATATTTGGATTTACAATTCATTAATGACTCACTCTTGTGCCACCTGTTGGACAAATAATGTCACAGTACATTTGGTCAACAAGGATTTAATGATTAACAGTATTACTGACTTATCCAGCCTTCAGCTTTGAATGAGATGAATGACAGACACAAAGGGCTTAGAAATTGTGTGTTCCTGAAAGACTTTATCTATACAGATCTGTCCGGGACTATTTATATATTATTGCTGTAGAGCTATGTTTTCATATCAGTGATTTAGTACACTTGCATTTCAGCCGCTTATCATTGGAGGTCATCACAGCAGATCATCTGTGTCTTGTTGGTAAACCGAACCCCACACAACCTGTCATGGGAATGTGATTTTTATCATCCGCATATTCGATTTTAAAAGGGCTATTACACCGAACGCCCTTCCTGACACGACTCCATTTATCCAGGATTTGGACCAGGACCAAAGACACTTTGACATGTGGACAGGAGGAGGTGGGCTGTGATTCAGTAGATGACCCGCTCTCATCCTGAGCCACAGCTGCCCCCTCATTTAGTGCACTAATGAGAGAAATTAATATTCCTATAATACTCTCTAGTGTAAATGAAATAGCCTTTGCGTTTCTCTGAATGAATAATACATAATTGAGTTCCTCAAACAGTTATGTAGTAGATGCATAAGATATTGGTTAATACGCTTCTCTTTATCCTAAGATTGACTACACTATAAGGTTTTAATAGGCTTGTATTAAAGCTAAACCTGTAAGATCTACAGCTTCCAGACAAGAACACTCATCAATGTGAGCCTTTGGCAAACACTGTCAGCTTTAAAAACATACTCCTGCAATTTCAGATTGGCCTGTTTACAGGTTTGCTGGCCTAAGTGCTATATTCAGTGATTGTTACACCTTGTGCATAAGAGACTATCATTAAATGTGACATTTGCAGTACAGAATTATTGGCTTTTGCATGTGTCCTCACTCTCCAGTGGGGAAAAAGAAATCGTGTGGGGTTTACTCTCAAATTACTATTGCTTCAGCTTAGAGCAGAAAAAATTGAAAAATCAACAAAATGCACTGATTAGTTTTGTGTGTCACACACGTCTCTGATTACAAAATCAGTTAGCTGTGGTACTGTAGTAGTTTCTATAATGCTTCTACCTGCAAATCTTTTATTAAGGTCTCGTGTCCTTGTCCATTCATTCTACAATTTTGTGAATACCGCCTTTGAAAAATCCAATGACACCTAGAATTCTGCATTTGTTTGTCATTCCGTGATTTATACAGTATGCTAAAGACACCTAACAAGTAGAGATTTAAAAAAAAAAAAGTGATACCTCTAACCCATCCTGCAAATCAAGCAATTAAGCTTAATATACATTATTTTTCATTTGCATCATTATTTTATACCAAGTAAATAGCACCAGGATGGATGGATGTTTTTTCCCCAGAATGTTTAGCCTTTATATTATGCTCATTTCATTCTTATTTGGCTCTGATTAAAATCCAGCCGTTCTTTCCTCAGAGCTGATGACACTACAGAGCTGATGGAGGAGGCAGCCCGGGTTGCTCTCTGCAGTAACCCACCGGACACTGGAGACACCACTCAGGCTCTCCTCAAGACATTTGCTTGGGTGGAGCCTCCCGAAGAAGACACTTCCTGCCTGGTTTTCACCAAACCACCACACCGTAACCAAGAACAGCAGCGTGGCAGTAATCAACCTGCCATTAAGGCTGTCCCAGGTATGATGTGGCTACACTGCTGTAGTTGTTGTTTACAATTATTAATTTGTAGTTCTTTGTTGCAACCCTGAAACTGAACTACAGAACTTCAGTACATACTGGAATGGACAGTGTTTTTTTCAAATTTATTTTTAAATTATTTATTTATTTATTCTTTTTTTTTTACCTTCTATAGACAATCCTGGTCAGAATGGATGTGCTGTTGGCAGCGTGAGTTGCACCTCTCGTGATGTAGGCAATGACCACCGCTCATGTGCCCCTGCCCTCCAAAACTCCAGCTATGAGGTCATCTCACTGGAGAGCAGGTGAGGGTCAAAGGATTTTTTTTTTCTTGTCTTAAAAGACATTTCTTTTCACCACATTTTTATCACCAAAATATACAACTGTCTTTAACTTTACCTCTGTGTAATCACTCTATTGATATCTCATCTAAAACAGCCACCTAATATGTCATTAACCATGACTAAAATACAGACAGAGATTAGAACTGCTTTGCATAGTACATTATTTATGAAATTAAAATCTTTCTCACCATTTTTAAATTCCTTTAGTTCATTCAGTTGTTCAGGTTGGCTTATGAATGTAAATTAACTCCATAACATCCATTTGGACTGAATTAATATTCACTTTACAGGTAAATAGCCACTAGAATGGGCCAAATTTTGATGTGGATCCAAATGTGGATGTGATGCAGCGATAATTATCAATGCCATGCTAGGTTAAGATTATTCAAAAAACTACATTCTCCTCCTTTTGATAAAATACCACCTGGATGTGTTGAGTCTTTAAGACCTGCCAATCTAGTGTCATCAGGTATTGTTCTTCATCAGTTCCTTAAAACTCAATTTCCCAGGTCTTCCTCTGGCTTCTGTGAGAAGTTTGCCGGCCATGGTGCGTCTGATCCAGGCCAGATAGAGGACTCTCACTCAGCACACGTAGTGGACTCAGCCAGCTGTTTCCTGGACCTTAACAGTAACGGTGACCTGGTGACCCGGGCCCTGGCCGACCTCGATCTGAACAGCAGTGTAGAGCTGCTCAGCGGCGGAGGCTACAACAATGATGACCAACACTCCATGACATCCTGCGATACAGCTGAGCTCCTGCGTACACCCTCGCCGTGCGTGGTAGAGTCTGACCAGGAGGCGGAGCCTGCTGAGACTGGGAACGCTGGTGTAGAGGCCAGAGACGGCTCAAGTGAAGAAAAAGAACAGGGCGAGCAGGATCAGTGGGAAGCTCTGTCTTCAATTCATAAAGACAAGAGCCAAGGGTTCTGCATGCCAATGAACGGTGGGGTTCAGTCAACGGCAGACATTCCTGCTACATCTACACCTAAGAAACAGAGAGTAAATGGACACAAGCTGTCCTCAGACAGCACAGAGATACTGGAGGGGCAATACGAAGGAAATGCTTACCATAGAGATGGCACAAGAGTAGGTTGGTAGTACTTCATCTGTTTCCCTTAAAAAAATCTACTAAAATGTATGTAACTCTGTTACATAAAGTAAAAAAGACCTTAACCAGTACCTCATTTTCTCTCCAGATGTGCAGTGTGATGTGCGCAAAACTAACCTCCTTGATGGAAGCTCCATATTCTGCGTGTGGATAAGTAGGGCTGGACAGCAGGGGTCACTGCTGCAAGCAGATCGATCACTGCACAACCAATCAGGAGCCAGTCTAGGAGAGGTCAGTGGCAGTCAGTATTTTTTTAGTATTATGATAGGATGGCACATATTTCTTTTGTGAAAATGTAAAAATTGTTGTTTGGCTCTTCAACTCATCATTCTTTCCTCCTTGTAGAGGATTGGTGAAGCCAGTCATGGGGAGGCACTGCGCTCCACCACAGACCTGGAGCAGTCTCGAGCCTGTGACGGGCAATTTGAAGAAGAGTACCAGCCTCTGAAAGCTGTGGGTAAAGGAGCCTTTGGCTTCGTCTGGAAGGCAGTAAGGCGCAGTGATGGACAAGAAGTAAGAAAACATTTTCATCAATGCAAGAACACATTCCAGTCATATACAATATGTAGCAATTTCTATGTGGAATCATTTGACATTGGTTGCTACATTGAAACCAAGTCTTGATGATGTGGCCCCTTTTAAATAAGCAGTTTGCTCCCAAATTAAGAATACATGATTTTTTCTCTTAGTGTAGTGCTTTTTATCCGTGCAAATTGTTTTGGTGTGAGTTGCTGAATTTTGGAGTTGTCACCCGTAGAAATGTCGTCCCTCTCCAAAACAGTCTAAAAAATAAATTATTTTTTGACTTATTGTCCCTTTAATGTACGTTTTGAAATTTGCAGGTAGTGGTGAAGTTCATTAGCAAGGCCAGGATAGTGAATGACTGCTGGGTAGACGACCCCATGCTGGGACGAGTCAGCCAGGAGATCGCCATACTGACACGAGTACAGCATCACAACATAGTCAAGGTAACTGGGTTGTTTAAAAAAAACAAAAAAACTTGTCATCTATTAAGTTAGATTATTTTGCTTCCACTAAATATGTGTCTTTGCTACTAGGTGCTGGAGGTGTTTGAGAATGGGAGTTACTTCCAGATGGTGATGGAGAAACATGGAGATGGCTTGGACCTTTTTGAATTCATAGACATGCAGCCGAGGCTGGACGAGCCGCTGGCCAGTTACATCTTTAGACAAGTATGTACATCGCCAGGTAAACACATATGACAGGTTGAATGAGCTCTGAAATGTGTTCTTTTGTTAAACTGAAGGGTTTGTCTCTTCCCAGCTGGTGGCTGCTGTCTTCTATCTGAGGACTAAGAACATCCTACACAGGGACATAAAAGACGAGAACATCATCATCGACAAATGTTTCCACATTCGACTGATCGACTTTGGCTCTGCTGCCATGATGGCTCCCAAGAAGCTCTTTTACAATTTCTGTGGCACGTTGGAATACTGCTCTCCGGAGGTGCTGCAGGGAAATCCGTACGTACATGACACGTGTTATTTGTTCCTTATAATTTAAAAACAAATAGAAAATTTTATAATGGTGTTCTTTTGTGAGGAAAAAGGGGAATAACCACCCTTATATTTACACAGCTCACTCAAAGCATTAAACCTGACACCCGCATTTGGGTCAGAGTGCTGTTTTCTAGTCCTGCATGAGTTTTATGACCCATTAACCTTTATGATGTACAATTAAACTATAAGTAGCTTCAAAGATACACTGGTCATAAAGTTAGAAAAGCCATATACATATAATTAACTGATGAATAAAATGCTGCCATGTTTCCCTCATTGCCAGGATTAAGCTTATTTTCATCATTTGTCTCCTATTGGGGTTGTGTTGTAGCTACGAGGGTCCCGAGCTGGAGATGTGGTCTCTGGGCGTGTTGCTCTACACGCTGCTGTTCAGTGAGAACCCGTTCTGCGGTGTGGAGGAGATCCTGGATGCCAAACTAAAGCCCCCGTTCCCCCTCTCTCCGGGTATTGTGCTGTTCTGTGCTGCTGGCTGCAAATAGTGTTCATTGACAAATGACTCTCTCAGTTTCCACAAAAACAGAATTATAACCCAGTTCTGAAACTTTTTCTCTGTACACCCTCAGAACTGCATGGTGTGTTATGTGGACTTCTGCACCCGGATCCTGTTCAGAGAATGACTCTGGACCAGCTGCTGCTGCAGTCCTGGATCAGCCAGCCCATTTCCCTGGCAGAGTACAGCTGGGCAGAGGTGGTCCCTGTAACTCAGAACTACTGTGAGTACTCTTTCTATATAATTTTCTTTATCTTTTATTTTTTATTTATTTTGCAATATCGATTTACATCCAAATTTAAGTGGTAAAAGTAGCTTCATTTTGACAAACGGTGATGGCCTCAGTCCATGTTTTTGAACACCCCACACAGCCAAACTTTAAAGTAATAAGAACTGGCACCTGGCCAGACCCGTTTAGTTCCACTTAATTTGAGAGGTATTGGTGCTGCGTTCCAGTCAAAGTCAGTGGTTGGATTTTCCCACTTGAAATTTCCAATTTCAGGCTTCAAAGCATGCCAGGTGCACAAAGCCAAAAGTAAACGGAAAACATGGCTGACTGTGAAAAATTGATCGTTTTCTTCGGCAAGTTGCACACAATTGAACGCTCAGCAGTGCAGCCTGCTTGCATATATCAACAACAAGGGGAAGGTGAAAAAACACGAGATAGCAGAAGCCACTACACATTTTATTTTACGGTGCTTAATAGCATAGAAGACATATTTTGTCCTCAATTTCTATGCAGAACAGGTTTCACTGTATGATATTGTGTATTATTTTAGGCTTGTGGCTGCTGCCATGTTGTGAGACATCAGACAGCTGCTTCTTCATGAAGTCAGGGTGGGAAAGTGGGAACTCTAACTTTGAGTAGTGTTGCTTATACTTTTTCTGATAGGAGGTTTGAAATGTTCAATTTCCGAGTTGTCTGAAACACAGCATACAATACCAATAACTCATTAGTGTATGTTTTGTGATACCATCCTTTCCTTTTTACGGACATTCCCATAGAGAATCTGTAGTCTCAGCTGTGCAAACTAAAGACAGTCATGAGCTCAGGACCGTCTCTTCTGTTAACAGGCTCACCGCAGTACCAAGAATTCAGTCCTAAGGTGTATGTCAGGCCAGGCTTGTTCCCGGATCAATGTGATGAGACTCTTCCTGATGATGAGGAAGAAGATGAGGAGGACAGGTTGTCCATGGTGGCCTTGGAGACGGAGCTTCAGAAGTACCTCCATGAGGATTAAAGACTGAAGTTAAATGGAGCGTCCAACATTTAGTCTGCAGGAGTGGACAAAAGAACATGAAGTGCAAAAAACGAAAAGAGAAGCTTGTCTCAGTAGAAAGTCATAATCAAACACTATGTCTAGTCTGTCTGTTAGCCTTTATGAAGTATACAGTCAAACTGATGTTGGTCAAAATGTGCTTGTTGACAAATATTTTGTTTTTATTTAATCTATTTTATTTATTTGTTGGATTTAGGGAAATTTTAAACCATTATAATCATAGTAACATTTCACAGCTTTGTCACCAAAACCCACACATGACCACAACCTGGAGTTGTTTACCTCAGAGAAACCACACAGAGAGCTTAGCTTGATTGAAGTTGAAGGGAATCAGATTATTGATCCAGCTCAGTCTTTTTATGTTCATGATTTTAATCTTCAATGTTTTAATTAAAAATGTAAGTATATTTACAATATTTTATCTATTTATTTTTATACATGAATAAATATTTTACCACAAACATTTCCTTTTTTATACGATTGAGTAATTGCTGATATTCTGAACTGTAGGATGTTTTTCTCGTGCACACACTGTAAATGTGTTTGAATTTTGTATTTGTTATGCAGTCAAGTAAACACAGAAAATCATTAAATGGCAGTGCAATAAATCTTTTTCACATTGCAGTTTTTAACATGTTGACATACCAAATAGCACCCAGCTGTGTGGTCAATTTTCTTTGTCAGAAATCTGTGAAACTCCAGCAGTGTTTTGCAGACTAACAAAATAACCCTGATCCTGAATCAGCATGGTGGGTACAAAATGACAGATTTTTTTATTGTATTTTTGGGTGAACTATCCCTTTTAATGTACAGTTTGATCTTGAAAAACGTAGGCACTGAACTGTTGTTATTTAACATAGGACTATTGATAAAACTTTTTTCCCCAGTACCCACCTCTGATTGGCTAGTACTCCTTACCTTTGTTGGTTGGTTTGATTAGGCTGAGGCATCATGAGTGACCAGTTAGGGTAAGAATGTCCAGATAAACCAATCAGAAGCACTCTGGAGTAGGTCATGACTTTACCCTCTGTGAAATACCCATAGTGCAGTGTTAGGCACTGAACAACAAATGTCTTTTTTCAAGATAAAATTGCAATTTTAATATCCTTTTTTTGTAACCGGTCCAAGACACACCTGTGCAACAATTCCACTGTTTAATCAGAATTTTTATATGCCACACCATAAAAAGATAAGACTGACATAATATTTGTGTTGTCTTAGATATTTTACTTATACTCTTAAAAATGGGAGCAAACGTGTACACTTTTCGTCACGTACAAGAACATAGCGGAACCTTTGTTCTCATTGCCTCTGTTTAGGCTGCAACACGGAAGTATTTGCACGACGGACAAGCATGGGTACCCGAGTTGCAGCGAGTCAGGTGAGTCAGTGCTTCAAACGTGACCATTGTTTTTTACATTTCTTTATTGTAATACAAAAGTAATGCTTTGTAAATCGTTTAATTTAATGCGACACATTTCAAACATGTCGTAGAAACGACCGACAGTAAAACAGCTCCCGTTAAACTCCTGCTATAACCTTCATGTTTGCTAACTGAGGCTAATGATATCCCAGCTTGTGTGTCACTATATTTAATGTTAACTTCTACTATTTTTTCACATGTATTTGACATTTAAGTTTGATTTACATGCGCTGTTTTTCTTTGTTATTATGTTGTTATTAATAATAATAATGATAATAATTAACAGTGATACTTATTCCTGTTCAGCATAGCTCAGCAACATCTAAGAAAACAGAAACACTGATGTTTGTGATTTCTTTTCCTCAGGTTCTTCGGTGGACTGTGAGAAATGCCTCTTCCTCTGTTCCGTGTCCACCTCAGTTCAGAGGAGGATGTCACCTCCAGCCTCTATGCATCAGGTGCAGGTTGTTCTGCTCCTCCACCACCCAGAGTTCTCTGCAGTCAACGCAAGACAACCCTGAGCTCAGCCCTATGTCCAGAAGGCCAGTCACAGAGCTGTCCCTGCGCTCTTTGGCTGATATGGGATTCACAGACACTCAGGCAGAGCAGATCTATGATGCCGTGTCCAAACTCAGAGGAGGAGGTGCTGCTAAACATGCTCTGACCACTCTCACAGCTCTGTTTGTCTTGGGTCTTAATCCATCCAGTGTGCTAAAACTGCTGGAGAAATGTCCTGAACTGTACACTGTCAAGGAGTCACAGCTTCAGCAGCGTGTAGGCAACCTGCGGAAACTGGGTTTAGTTGAAGGTAAGATTATGTTCTTGGTGCAGAATAGTTTAATCATTAATTCTAACATTATTACAGACTCGATGGCCAAACATATAATACATTACATACAACAGCCACAATAAAAGGTCATAAAAGAGAAATGTGTATACGTTCAGAAAAACAATTCATTTCCTGCACGCTAGTGAATTTTAATCTAAAAAATGTCCTAATATCAATCCTCCTTTTCCCATTTTTTTTTCTTTATTGGCATTTAAACATAATTACATAGGGTGGGGTTCAAGTTGATAGATCACCAACAAAGTGAATGCATATAATAAAAAATGTCCATGTATTGATCAGTCCTAAACTGCCAAGCAACTACAAGAAAAGAAAGACAACAACAAAAAGGTACCATTGAGCTGAGAAAGTTGAATTTTAGGAGGACATTAATTTTAATAATGGAGATACAAGAATGGAATAATCACAGGAGGGTTTTTCATCTTTGTAAATCTGCTACCATCGCTGTCACAAGTGCCTTGCAGTAGTTGTCTGTAATATTTGCAGTTGATGAGTAGATTGACCTCAGTTTCCCTTCTGGGTTTTCAGCATTGCATAGTTACTTCTTTACATTTTATGTCAAAGTGCAGCCATCGTTTCTGAGGCTGCATACAGCCACAATCTACTTTACAGGACGCATTGTTGTGTTTATGTTTCAGGTTGTGCGATTCATCAAAATAAATGTCCTCTGCTACTTTCACATTTTTATTAGGTGGACAGAGGATGTGTCCCCTGCATCCCCCCTGTAATTCATTCCTATGTTTTAATGCCCATACAAATTACTACACCAATGTTTTGACAGCTGGAACTGGTGCTGGGTCGTGCTAAACCTTGTTAGATAAAAGTAAGATTATTTCATTCTCAGAGTCATTAAGCCAGAATTAAGTCTGTAAAATCACTTTCTTGTTGTTTGAGCACAAGTGTGCAGTAGAAAATAGTGTGTGTTATGCTCTGAACAGAGTCCCCTTCACACCATCTGTACACATACTAAACATGTGAGAGAGAATGTTTGCTTGCGCATACACATCTTGCGGCATTGCCCATAAATATCATCATCGTCATTGTTTCTGTAATGAAATGTCCAAGATATTTGATATAACGCTGTTGAAGCATTGCTTTAGGCTGAAGTACTCCATGCTCAGTATTAAAGGAGTGCTCTGTATGATCATCAATCCTGTGTTTTTCCTTATATCCCCCCCTTTAGGCAGTCTCCAGAGAGTGGTGGCTTATTACCCACAGATCCTGACTGTGCCTGTGAAGACAGTAAAAAATGTGGTACTGTTCCTCAGAGAGAAGTGCCTCTTTACCGTCCAGCAGGTCACAGACATCCTCAGAGACAGTCCAGCTGTCGTAGTGGAAAACCTGGGTCAGCTGGAGTACAAGTTTCAGGTCAGGATGGAAACGACACGAGAATGAGTGTTCTGCAGACTTAGTAATGAGACGTAAAGAAATTTTTAATTAGGCTATTCACCGATTTGTAGATCCAGACTGTTACTCAAGCAAAATAAGCAACTTGAAGACATGACCTTGGGCTCTTGTTTTAAGGCTTTTTATACATAGTTATTTCATTAAATCAAAACCAGATCAGACCTTATCATTAGTTGCAGGGCATTATTGAAGTACATACATGAAATGCACACAATAAAATTGAAAAGCTCTTCATCACGACAGCCATTATGGTATGAAATGGTAAACCCTGTGGTTACCAATGATTCCAATTAAGGTTCCATTCACGTAGGTTAAACAGAGTCCGTCATGCTGTTGTGGAAAGGCTCTGCTACACTTAACGTAACAGGACCTTAATTAGCATCACTGGTAACATCTGTGTTTACTCTACTATTTCATATCAAAATGGATGCTGTGAAAAGGCCTATTAAATTTGCCATACAGAGACAGGTGCACCTGTTCCCATGGTAGATGGCAGATTTATTGACTTCCTCAAAACTTGATCAAACATCATATCAAAGGCCACTGTAGTTGTAAAAGACACCCTTGCAGCTGTTCACATCACAATTCAAACGACACACTGATTACATACAGTTTGTACTATTTTCTGATTTACATAGTATACTAAAACTAAATATACCTTATTGCCAAGGGTCTTCAACGTTTTTCAGGCCAGGGGCCCCTCAGCTAATAGATAGATGGCTCAAAGACCCCCTACAACACATACTGGATTGAATGTTTTCAGGCTGTCTTGTTTGTGCTCACATGTAGCTGCAGTGTCAGGAGCAGTTGTAGGATGGCTAATGTTAGGTGTGTTAGCCTTACACTCTGCATCTTTGCGGGTGGTTTCTAAGGTGAAAGGTAGTCCTATGTCAGAGTCACAAAATGATCCATTGAGTATTTGTACACTCGGTATAATAATACAGCTGATTGGCCCATATGTTTCAGTAATATCATGGCAATTTAGAAGGTTAGGTAGCTCACATGATTGTGTTTTTGTTTGTCTTTTTTAAATAGGCTGGTTTATCTTTGCTAATAATATGGTGGATTTATGTCAATATATACTTTCAGACATATTTTAAATTTTGAAAAAAAAGAAGACAAACTTGAAGACCCATGCCTTATTGTATTACATTAAAAGGAAATGATAAAAGACTTAACTTTTTCCCAAAGATTTAGTTTTTTCTCTGCGGTTTAGCTGTTACACCACCGTTCACAATCTGATTTATTTATACCAGCTGTGAGCAGCTCGTTCTCCATCCACATCAAATCAAAACAAAGTATTAATAGTGACTTTTTTTCCCAGTGCTCAGACACCACATATTCTGAACCTGCTTGGCAGTATAGAACTGGGATGCTGTTGTAGTGCTCCCTCTGGTGGCCACAATTGAACTCCACATCTTTTGATCACAGTGTTGTTAATTAGTGTTGTATGACTTGGCTCTACAGAATTTATCATTTCAGGTTTTGTGCTACTTCTAACCTGGGAACTGATCATTTAGCAACTAACAATCTGATATATGCCATCTATAATATATACAGGGTTTCCAGGGCTCCTTAAAAAAACTAAAATCCAATAATCTGAATATTAGGTCTTAAAATGTCTTTAAAAAGACTTTGACAGGTCTTAAAAATTTATCATTTTATGAGGCTAACATTTTTATGAAATTGCATTTACTTCAGTCTTTCTTTTAAATGTGTTTTGGGGAAAGAAATGTATTGATCACACTGAGACAACTACAAAACAAAATCAACATGGAGCCAGTAATAACAAATTTAACCTGGTTAGAACTTATCAGAGCACACCCGGCTAGCTTCTTGCTCCACCTTTGTGTGGAAAGGACAAGACATCTGTAGAATTTGGGTTGGCAAATTTCATCGAGATAAGATTAAGACTGATTAACATTAATTTATAAGAGATTAATTAACAAGCTTTTTTGCCAGTATGGATGAGAAATATGTCTTAAAGTGTGTTCATAACTGCCTTAAAAGGGTTTAAAAAGTCTTAAATTTAACATTTTTTGTAAGTAATTTGTATTTGAATAACAGTTAGAAGTCATTATTTGAGGTTATTTTTCAGTCTTTTCTCATGCCAAACTGATGATGTTTTGTAACAGCTTGTACTAACTCATCTTTCCACAGTACGTTTACTTCCGAATGGGTGTCAAACAGGCGGAGATGGTGAAGTCCAGGTTGTTCCGTTTCACTCTGGACGAGGTGCGCCATCGGCACTGTTTTCTGGAGCGCAGGGGCCTGTACCAAACCCCGGACAAGAAAGGACAGACGCTCATCGTCAACCCCAAACTGGACAGCATCCTACACGTCGACCAGGACACCTTCCTCACACATGTTGCCATGGCGTCAGCAGAGGAGTACAATGTATTCAAGAGACTGATGGCAAGAGAATGGCAGGAAGAGGAGCAGTTGGAGGGCAGCGTTGAAGCTGATAGCGACGATGAGGAGGGGGAAGAGGAGGAAGATGAGGAGACTGGAGGAAAAAGTGGATACAGGAAGAGGAGAAAGAAATGACAGTGACAGAAGGACTGAGAGAACTAATTTAAAGAGGTTATCAGACTGTTGGAGAAAATGATGGTGACCAATAAAATGCTTCCTTTCACTTATTAGTTGCACTCAGGTTCGTCATTTAGAGCTACAGAAAATTCTTATCTAAAACAAACATGAAAACATGATGTTGTGGTTATTGTTACGCAGCCTCTTCTCGTTTGAATAACCCATGACGGTGACGAGTGAACCCTGTGGTTGGAAGTCAATTTCTGTGTTTATCTAAGTGGCTGCATCAGGATGTAATGTGATGACATCAGTGTGAGGTTAGGCTGAAAAATTATGTATCTTGTACACTGACAATGTTCTCACATATATTCTCTTCAGTGTCAAGAAGGTTTTTTTTTCGAATAAGCTTTAAAATATCTTGGGTAGAAAATATTGAAAAAGCAACAGCAGGAGGAGCAGCGGAGAGGATGAACGCTCCACCCAGTTACTATGTGACGGCCAAGTGGCTGTAGCTTCTCCATCCCTATATTATCTGTGTGAGTCAACAAAGAGTACATTAGATAAGGCCGGCGGGTGAGACAGGTCGCACACAACGCCCATTGATTTATCGAAGCATTAAGCCTAATGGATGTGCAACACAGACAGGTCTTTCTGTTCCGGACATCAGGTAAGAAAACTTACCTTTGGTCAATCAATAATTTGTCAATAGGTGTTTCAGCATGAAGTTTGAACTGAAGCGGGTGATTTTCTGTTTTTGTCTCAAGGGTTTGAGTCTTCATAAGCATTTAGGGGAGTGTCGGCATAATTATGTTTGTTATTTTCCTAAAAATTTAATTTTATTTATTAAATACTGATGCCACATCCGAAAGCGTAGCAAATTTATGTATATTCAAATTCATAAAAAAATTGTGAAATTCAATCTGCAACGAAAGTCAGTTGCAGCATTTTTTTTTAATGTAATGCTGATGATATATTTTATAAGGTTTCTTACTTTGAGTTAATTATTTACAGTCCTACTTTATTGATTTGCATTTGTTTTCATTTGAAACAAAGCACTCAAGGGGCAGAGTCTGTAACTATATGGTGTTCTCATTTGAATTTTGGCCGCTGTGACCTGGGCTATTTAAATCTGGTGCATTACAGAGGCTGTCATTTTGGAAACAAAACAGTTAGTCAAAGCGGTGCATGAAAAAATTCTATATTAGAAGTTGTCCCCACCTGCAATACATCAAGTTGATGGATATGCCAACACATAGAGAGATATTGTTTAATGACAGTTAAGTGCAGAATTTACAGTTCCTGTTTTTTTACACTCCTTCATGTGGAGGTCATGTTTGCTCACAGCTGTTAATTATACTGCAGTGTGTTTTAGCAACAACATAAAATGCTCTATATCTGTAATTTGTATGTGTTAACATCAGGAATGTAATGATACAGACAAACTTACTGTAAGGTGCAAAAATCCCACAATTAAAGTCCACAATAAGATACTTTTCACAATGTTAAAAAACAACAAAAAATGCTGACTCAAAAAAATGTCCTTTGTTAACATCTGATATGTGGAGCAGTTTTGCTCGTATAAAAGTGGTGTTTCTTCTTGAAGTGCTTCTGCTTTACAATTTTAATCAAATAAAATATGGAAAGATGGTCTGGATTTTGCTGCTTCTCATTGCCAATACTGATAAGATAACCGATAATTTCACAATTTCGTGTTTTAAAAAGAAGTTCATGTAACCTGTAGTTTATGCACACCTCAGGATGAGAAAGGCTATGATGTAGTCTGCAAAGATGATTTAATATTCCACGTCTCTGACCGAATCAAATGTAACTGACCCTCACCGTTACAACAAAAACAAAGAACAGTTCCGACTCTTCAAATTTAGTTTAAAACATTTGCCAAAATATTGAAATTAAATGCCTTGACAGTCTATCAAATCAGATATTGGTAAGAAACGCCAATACCAAAATAAAATAACAGTCACCAGCCATGACTGTAAAAAATGGCATGAATTGCTTGAATGAATGTTTTAAAGCAGAACAAAAACAATGCAGCAGTAAGTAGTGATTGTTTTATCAAAAAAAAAAAATTAACATTGTAATATCATGGTAGATATCATCACAGTCTGGTCTGGTACGTATTGCAAATAGGTTTTCATTATGTTGTTACAGCACTAATGTATATGTTTGCATTTTGAAAGTGGTCCAATTCTTAATAATAATTTGCGTTGTTTCATTCACAGGAACCTGCAGGAGGAAGTAGTCAGTGCCTCATAAAACACACCCAAGTTGGAGCATCTGTGTCTCCATTAATCCAAAGACAAAATGACATCATCAATGCTCGCCACAAACCGCCATATGGTGTCATCAATGCTCATTGCAAACCTCACACAGGACTGGGAGGAGAGCCTGCGGAGGTGGCATCTAGAATATTTTTTCATTCCTACAACTGTCATCACCCTGGCCACCCTGCTGGCCAACCCTGTCCTCCTGACATGCATTATTGTGTCACGTGCCTTGCGTCAGGAGACCCGTTACCTTCTGGTGGCCAACACCCTGACAGCGGACGTCCTCTTCCTCCTCCTCAACCTGGCCACGGTGATCTGCAACGCTGTAGAGGCTCGAATCCCCTGGCTGGTTTGTGAGCTGATCACAGCTGTCACTGTCACCGCCTACTGCTGTGCCATCCTCACTGTCACCCTCATGGTGGTGGACACCTATGCCGCTGTCCGCTGGCCTCTCCGTTACCATGACATTCTGCCACCTGCCCGCACACACCGCATACTAGTCGGTGTGTGGCTTCTGGCAGCCGTCTACCCTTTCACCCTGGTGATCATAATGGAGGCGAATAAGGATACCTCCACTGAGAGGGTGGCTGTGTGTCTGGTCATCATCTCCCTGGGCTTCTTTCAGGTTGACGTGGTGGGGATCCACATCTATTTCTTTGTAGCTGCACTGATCTGCACTGTCCTCATTTTTTACTGCTACATCCGGCTCTACATGGTGACAAGGACCCAGGGCATCTGGCAGAGCCGCTTCTCCAGGGCCCGGGTCACGCTGCTGGCTCACGGGGCCCTGCTCTTGTTCTACTTTGCCCCCGGCTTTGTCTTCACCCTGGAGCTCTACTTCTTCCATAGGAAAGTCATAAGCCAAGATGTTCGTGTGTGGGTCAGCACAGTCAATATGTGTGTTTTCATGTTGCTGCCCAGGGCCTTTGCTCCGTACCTGTATGGGCTGAGGTACAGGGAGCTCTTTGATACTCTAATGCATCTGCTAAAGAAGCACAGGAGACTCAACCAGACCACAGTTTCATAGAGACACATACAAACTGTCAATTAACATACCTATGAAACTTCTCCAGTGGACTTTGACATTTTGTTTTTTACTGAAGTCATCCCCCATTGCCCTACTATTTTTTTTTATTCCGGCAACACTTTCTATGCAGCCCAATGCCTATAATGCATTATGAACATACTTATACTGTGCTTGTAGCACTGTATAATTCAATCTATTCAAAATGTATTTGTAAAGCACTATATCATGCAAAAATAGTTCAGTCACTTTACATAAAACAACATAAAACAGCAAAATGCGCAAATAAACAAGGACATCCATGGACACAGACATCTAAAAATATACATCCATACACATGCAAGCAAATTATATTATGCATTGTGTTTATTTAAGAAAATGCTCTTGTGAAAAGTAAAGTTTGGTTTTAAAAGAGCACAGTGTTAAAGCTAAGATAAGCGGGTTATAAGCTCAATGTTACACATTCTAAATATGTCTGTACTGCATCATAATGCAGGACACAAGGCTGTCAGAAAGTGCTACCTTTATATCACTGTCCACCAAAAAGAGTCAATTTTTTCATAATTTTTATGTCATTTCATATATTGTTTGTGTATATTGTCTAAATGCTGTTTTAAAACACTCGTCACAGCAGCAAGAATGTATTTTTGGCAGAGAAGCGCTAAAATCTCTTTATTCTGTCCAATTTTGGTCCACAGCAGACAGAGGAATAGTGACTGTAAAACACCATGTGTAATTTGTGCGTAAGTATAGACTACACACTCCTCCTCAGCTCGTTAAAACCCCCCATTTCTCAAAAAAACGGTACAATCAGAAAACACTCTCCTCTGTGTCCTCATCATGTGGTGTTTGTTTCACCTCAGTCACGCCTTCTTTGTCATTCTTGTTTTAAATGACATGTATCGTGGCTACAGTCTTCGCTCTTGTTTGTGTTTGAAGCACTTAATTGTCTTAAATGATGTTAAGCATGTTTTTGTTTCAAATCTGATGTTTTTCTAAGCCGTAAGAACTCTTTTACTGCTGTGTTGATGCAAATGACAATATGCTGAATTCCCATGCTTTTCAAGTTTCCATGCCGAGGCATCTTTGATGCCATATATTTTTTAATAAACTGTAGAACAGAGGTGTGTATTTATCATCATCGTTATATAATGTAAAAGCCGTGTTAGAAGCTGACACTCATTTTTATGACCGTAAAGCACTTAACTCCATTTTCCCTCAAAGCTGTTTGTCTAAAACTGGATGTCCCAGAGGATCATTAACTAACTGACTTGGCAATTTATGGCACTGGATGAGACAACAGAGCACCTTCCCCTCATATATTTAGGAAGGTGTGGTGGATGGTGATGAGTCAGACATCCTGGCTGCAGGGACTTTCTGTCTCTGCTGTGTGCCGTCTGCAACTGGTACAACAACTCAACAGCAGAGGGACACATTTGTCTGTCTGCTGGGCTGCGTCACGGCTCTTCCCCGCAGCAAATGTAGGTGTGTTCGTCTGGTATCAATAAGCCATAACACTGGTGTTGCCTTGACCCCTTCACACATGCTCCAAAATGCCTGACAGCCTCTCTGCATCTGCACAAAAATCACATTTGTTATTGTTTGCCATTTTGGATCAGTTTCCATGTCACTGTAATTACACAGCTTTAATTGTGTCTGATTAATTTCTGCACTGACTGATTGACCTGTTTTCCGTGGACATGTTTGCTCTTGGCAGTAATTCTTATCCTGCTAATCTTTCTGATTATGTGTTCTCTGATTACATTCTTTTGTTTTGGTGAACTTGTACAACAGGTGCCTAAAAGTCAAATCACCTTCCATTGTTCTGTATTCTGACCTGTTCCTGACCTGAGGCACATTTTGTGAGTTTCCTCAAGTTGATCATTGGGTTGCTGATGTGTTTTCAAGTGTCCTAACTTGTGAATGTTTCACTTAGTGCAGGGATTTTTAAAGTCTGAGACCGTGGGCCTTAGTTTACTTGCTTAGTTTTGCTCAATTCCTTGATGCCTATGGGATTGTGATTGTGGTTGTTATTTGACCCCATAGACACTCAGCATTGAGTCAATATAACAAAATATTGCCGTTTTACATAACTGCAGTCTGCAGCAAATACACAAAAAGGGTCTATCAAAAGGCATTTATTGGTTTCTAACTCAGATAAATTGTTTTTTTTATATCTCTCTTTAACCAAATTACACATTTAGAGCACTATGTGATCTCCTTTTGATCGCTAATGTAATAAGTACAACTGAGATTACAAAAAAGACGCTGTGTAAAACAAATAAAAATGGCATGCATTGATTTGCAAATCCTTTTAGACATCTATTCAGTGCAAAGACAAAATATTTAATGTTCAAACTGTTAACCTTTATTGTTTTTTGGTTTTTTTGTAAATATACACTCATTCTCAATTTGATGCCTGCAACACTTTCCAAACAGTTGGGGACAGCGACAACAGGAGACTGAGAAAGTTGTGGAATGCTCAAAAAAACACCTGTTTGGAATATTGCACAGGTAAACAGATAAATTGATAACAGGTGACATTATTATGATTGAGTGTGAAAGGACATCCTGGAAAGGCAAGGATGGGATGAGAGTCACTATGCTAAGAAAATCTGCATGGGCAAATAGTCCAACAGTTTAAGAACGTCTCTTAACACAAGACTGCAAAAAATTTAGGGATTCCACCATCTACAGTCCATAATATATTTAAAAGATTCAGAAAATCCAGAGAAGTCTGTGTACACAAAGATCAAGGTGGAAAACCACCTTTGACCCCTTAGGTGGCACTGCGATAAAAACCAACACGACTGTATAAAGGGTTTTACTACATGTGCTTGGGAACTCTTTGGAAAACTGTTGTCAGTAAACACAGTTTTGTCGCTACATCTACAAATGCACGTTAAGACTCTACTCTGCAAAGCGAAAGCCATATATCAACAAGATCTGAAAACGCTGCACACTCTTCTGGGCTTGAGCTCATCTTAGAAAACAATGCTGACGAGTCGCCAGTGCAAAGTTCAAAAGCCAGCATCTGTAAAGGCCCCATTGATGCTGAAAGGTACACACAGGTTTTGGAACGACATAGGCTGCCACGCAGACAGCGTCTTTATCAGAGACGTCCCTGCTTATTTCAGCAAGACAGTGCCGAGACACATTCTGCAAGTGTTACAACAGCATGGCTTCGTAGTAAAAGAGTCTGGGCACCAGACTCACCTGCCTGCAGTCCAGACTTGTTTCCAAATAAAAACGTGGTGCATTATGAAGTGCAAAAATTCAACAACAGAGACCTCAACTGCTGAGCCACTGAAGTCACATATCAAGTACAAATGAGAAAGAATGGGTAGAAGCAATTAGTTTCATCAGTTCTCAAAAGCTTACTAAGTCTTGTTTAAAAGAAAAGGTGATTATCACATTAAATATCTTGTCTTTGTACTTTATTCAATTGAATGTAGGTCTAAAAGGATTTGCAAATCATTGCAATCTGTTTTTATTTACGTTTTACTCTGTGTCCTAACTTTTAGCTTTAAAAGTTAGTGTGTATTACTGATGGTAACAAAAACTCTCTCACTGTACCAATGTGTCTTCAAGGGCAGATAGAGTGGTGTGTCTGTCATAGACAAAAACAGCACTGTGTGTGTCTCTGATGAGTATCTTTCCTCTTATTGGTCATGAATATTAATGGATGTGTACACATGCTGTAACTTGTGCTGACAGAAGTATGATGTGTAAAGGGTACAATTCTCCCCTGTACTATGCACGCTGTTCAAAACAGTGTAATCTGGGTCATTAACAACACCATGGACCCTTTCAGGGAACTCAGTTGGGAACGCTCTCTCAGAAATATTTTGCAACAGAGCAAGGAAGTTGTGACATCCTTTGTTCCCACTAAGCTCCTCCTTCCTCCTCACCTGAAAAAAAAAATCATGCTGTGTTTCATCCTGTGCTCACGTGCCCATTGGATAACTTTACAGCTATACTGTTTCATTTCCTTCTATATTGTTTTATTCGACACAGGTGTCTCCTAGTTATTTGTTTTCCATTGTATATCTATATATCAACTATATGAACTTTAGTAAGGCTGATGTTTTCTGCATATCACAAAATGTATTTAATTACGTTCACTGACTGCCTCTAACCGACCTCTACACGTTCATACGTATAACGCCATAAAATTGGTGTTGTTTGCGTAAATAGTATTGCTCAATCGCTCTTGTTCTCGAACTATTTCTCCACTAAAAGGGTCGTGTTTAGAAGGGAACCTCAGACCTGCGAAAGATCTCGCGATAGTGATCATTTTAACCCAAACCATGATCTTTCCCTAACTCTAAGCAAGTGTTTTTTGTCCCTAAACCTACTCAGATTTTAACCACAATGTTGT
This sequence comes from Lutjanus campechanus, assembly GCA_027495735.1. NCBI lineage: Eukaryota > Metazoa > Chordata > Actinopteri > Lutjaniformes > Lutjanidae > Lutjanus > Lutjanus campechanus. Next base: position 56,351 of record JAJHUR010136134.1, on the reverse strand, counting down.
CACACTGTAAAACATAATTAGTGTGCACAAGGTGCGCAATTAGGAAACATCGTGTCCATTTTCGCGGGAGTTCCGCGTATCAAGGGTTCCTTTCTAGGCACGAACCACTAAAAGTTTAGTTTGTTTGCAAACAAAGGATAGCCACGTGGAGAACCAAAGACGCTCGGGAAGTGTCGTTTCTCATCGGCCAGAAAGTAAGCGATGACACGTTTAGTGGTACTCAATTACCCATGATGCACCGTGAACACCAGCTGAGTGGGTGCAGTGGGCTGGATTTTTTTTTCTTTTTTTTTTGCCTGACAAGTATATATGGGTTCTGTGTTTACTGTTAGCTAGTTAGAGCTCTTTGTTTTTGTCATCACACGAAAATCAAAATGTCCCGGCGAAGTAACCGTCTACATTGTTTGCCCTAAGTATTCGAGAGCAGAGATTTTAAAAGATACAGATAAACTTTTTCAGGACACAGATTAATTTTTCTCCATACTTTTTTTTTGTTGTTTTGTTTTGCCATCACTTTTGACTGAAGAGGAAGCTCCATTTGGAAACGTCTCTGTAAGGTAACGACCTGTTTCTAGCAATAACAAAGGATGTTATTAACGTTCATAAGGCCTGAATTTGGAGTTATTTCTTGCTTTCTGTTGGAATTTGAATAAAGCAACGGCTCGGTCGTCAAGTATGTTGTCAAGGGCTAACGGTCGGCACGAGGCAAGTCTTTGTCCCATCCGGAGTAAATATTGTTTTCTGCCTATTTAACAGTAGCTACCTGGCTATATAAGTACACACATTGATTTAATTTCATTGACTGTAATTAATACTGAAATAATGAGGTTAAGAAAAATATTTCAATAGGTTAAAATAGTTAAATAAAAAAATCTGTATTAATTTGTCATAATCCTCTGTGTCAATTTCAGTTTTATTTAATTTAATTTCACTTGGATAATAGCACATACTACTACTACTACTACTACTACTACCACTACTACTACTACTACTACTAATAATAATAATAATAATAATAACAATAAGAAGTTCATTAAACAGTGGTTCTCAACCTGGGGGCCAGGACCCTCCAGGGGGTCGTTTCTGGGGGTGGCGGCATGATTGTGGGGAATTAAAAAACATACTGTGGCAAGCAGCATAGAATGAGCGCCAAGAAGCAGCTCTCAGTTACATCAGCCAATCATAGACATTCAACATAAGGACAAACACTTAATAATAATTAGCCAAATACAGCTGTAACAGCCACCTGACTAATAGTTAAAGCTATAAACACTAAAATCAAAAACACAAAAATTAACTAAAACTAATATTTCCACTTTGCAACATAAAATACCAAACAAATAACAAACTACTCAGTCCAGCATGATGGGAAATAAAAGTCATACTTTGACCCGATTTTTCTCGGTAGTCATAACTCAAAAAGGACTTTATTTCATTTTATGTTATTGGATGCATTTTACACTATCTTTGTGTATTCCTCATTAGTGGACATTAGTCACTAAATCAATATTTCATGCGTCAGAGACACCTCTGGACAAACCTGTCTTCTAGTATACATGACTTCAAGGAGGTGCTGCTGCCTGCAAATAACGCACGTGAATAGATAGAGTCTGTCGAGGCTGAGCCAAAGTTTAAAAATAACCTGAGATAAATGACCTCACAGGAGCAAAGGCTAGAACTGCTGCCATCTTTTAACACATGCAGTATGGCCATACACAATAGAGTGTTAATGTTATGATGAAATATCTTCACCATTTTTCACAGCAGCCATTTTTGACATGAAATAGTGGGGTAAACACAGGTGTTACCAATGGTACTAATTAAGGTCCAGTTACATTCAGGTCAAACAGAGTCAGAGTGCTGCTGTTGTGCCATGGGCTCACTGAAAAGGCTCTGCTATACTAAATGGAAAGGGACCTTAATTAGTATCATTGGTAACACCTGGTTTAGCCTACTATTTCATATCAATATGGCTGCCTTGAGAAGGGTTCAGAAAGACTATTTGTACACAGTCTTTTCAGATGTTAACAAAGGATAATTCATGGAGAACCTTGGCTGTAGTAAGCTGTTTTTAAGAGACAATAGTCTTATGACTACAGGTTTAACTTAACAGAAAAAAGTGTTATCAATAGACTGACTTTGCACTTGTTGATCAAACATTGATTATGTCTGATAGCATCCCTGCCCCCGCTCTCCTCTTTCAAAACAAACCTGACTGACATGTAGGTCGGCCTACCAACCAGCCGTTGCTCAACCTCCTCTCCCGCCTGTGGGTCTCTTTGTCATCTTCCGTCTCACGCAGTTCATTGTGCTGCAGGGCACAACTGTTTAGCAGCAGGCAGTGATGAGCAAGAGGAACTGTCGCGTGGATATGTGTGCAGCTCAGATTTCATTTTCTTGAAACTGCTTTGCTTACACCGTGATGTATGACATCTTAGCACTACCTCATGGGCTTGAGGAAATTGTTTGCGGGAGTCACATGCTTTCTCTCTCAACGCATGCTTTGTGGCTTTGTTCAGTGAGTGCTTTGTTTGAATGTGGTGAATGTCTTCAATTTGTACCACAGTGATCCACTTAAGTTGCTATTTATGAATTTATGACCCTTTTTCTGGTTATCCAACCCTACCACATCTGATAGGATGCCATGATAATAGTATAATATAGTAGGGCTATGGTAGGGAATATCACGGTATCTGTGACCAAATACCTTGATATGAATATTTATCGATATTGCGACATTGTAGGGATGACTATTGGTGTTTCACAAAATATTAACACATTGAGCTCTTTGATAAATAATCATCACTAGTGTGGTAAGAGCTGCGACAATTATTTGAATAATCCATCAGTTGTCAACTATTAAATCAATTACCAACTATTTTGATAATTGATTTATTGAGTATTTTTCTCAGTAGCGTTTCTTCTCTTTTCTGGATTGTGAATGAAACAAGACGTTTGAGTCAATCAACTTGGGGTTTGGACAACACTGATTGACATTTACCATTTTCTGATATTTTATAGACAAAATGATTGATCAAGAAAATAATAATTAATAGATTAATTGAATAACAATAATCAGTAGTTGCAGCTCTACTTATGCCATATCACAATAAAACTATATTCAGTAATCAAAGACAATATCAATATAATCTCAATAAATTTCCCAGTACTAGTGTATAGTAAAATAAAACGTTTTTGTAAGAACCACGCTGCCTGCTCTCCATCCTCAGGTCATCTTAAAGTTTAGAGAAGGTCTACGTTGAAGGTGGCAGCCATGGTGTTGATTTTGGGCAGGAGAATGAACAGAGAGGACTCTGGGATCAGAGACTCACCAGCTGTTAAACGCAAGGTGCTGTACAACCTGTCTCTTATACACATCTACATTGATTATGTCTGATAGCATCCCTGCCCCCGCTCTCCTCTTTCAAAACAAACCTGACTGACATGTAGGTCGGCCTACCAACCAGCCGTTGCTCAACCTCCTCTCCCGCCTGTGTGTCTCTTTGTCATCTTCCGTCTCACGCAGTTCATTGTGCTGCAGGGCACAACTGTTTAGCAGCAGGCAGTGATGAGCAAGAGGAACTGTCGCGTGGATTTGTGTGCAGCTCAGATTTCATTTTCTTGAAACTGCTTTGCTTACACCGTGATGTATGACATCTTAGCACTACCTCATGGGCTTGAGGAAATTGTTTGCGGGAGTCACATGCTTTCTCTCTCAACGCATGCTTTGTGGCTTTGTTCAGTGAGTGCTTTGTTTGAATGTGGTGAATGTCTTCAATTTGTACCACAGTGATCCACTTAAGTTGCTATTTATGAATTTTTGACCCTTTTTCTGGTTATCCAACCCTACCACATCTGATAGGATGCCATGATAATAGTATAATAAAGTAGGGCTGGGGGATATGGACAAAAATCGAATATCACGGTATCTGTGACCAAATACCTTGATATGTCGATATTGCAATATTGTAGAGATGACTATTGATGTTTCACAAAATATTAACACACTGAGCTCTTTGATAAATAATCATCACTAAGTGTGGTAAGAGCTGCGACAATTATTAGAATAATCCATCAGTTGTCAACTATTAAATTAATCACCAACTATTTTGATAATAGTTTTGCATCATTTTTTAAGAAAACAACAACAACAACAGTTTAACTATTGAATTAATCACCAACTCTTTTGATAATTTGATTTATTTGAGTATTTTTCTCAATAACGTTTATTCTCTTTTCTGGATTGTGAATGAAACAAGACGTTTGAGTCAATCATCTTGGGGTTTGGACAATACTGATTGACACTTACCATTTTCTGATATTTCATAGACAAAATGATTGATCAAGAAAATAATAATCAATAGATTGAATAACAATAATCAGTAGTTGCAGCTCTACTTATGCCATATCACAATAAAACTATATTCAGTAATCAAAGACAATATCAATATAATCTCAATAAATTTCCCAGTACTAGTGTATAGTAAAATAAAACATTTTTGTAAGAACCACGCTGCCTGCTCTCCATCCTCAGGTCATCTTAAAGTTTAGAGAAGGTCTACGTTGAAGGTGGCAGCCATGGTGTTGATTTTGGGCAGGAGAATGAACAGAGAGGACTCTGGGATCAGAGACTCACCAGCTGTTAAACGCAAGGTGCTGTACAACAAACACACATTTTCTGTTCTAATATTTTCTAACCTGCAGCTTTTGTCTCAACTGATTAAAGTCTAAATGTTAACAACTCTTTATACATGTTGTTGTCCCCCAAGGTGTTTGAGGTTGACTCCAAAACTTTAGCCAGCCAGGATGTCTTGGACTTCTGTTCTGGCGCATCCCACTCAGAGGGCATACTGCAGGTCTTCAATGAGTTTCGCGACTGCCGCCTGTTCACTGATGTGGTCATCAGCGTGCAGGGACGTGAGTTCCCCTGCCATCGCGCTGTGCTCTCTGCCTGCTCTTCCTACTTCAGAGCCATGTTCTGCAATGATCACAGAGAGAGCCGCGAGATGCTGGTCGAGATAAACGGCATCCTGGCCGAGGCGATGGACTCCTTCCTCACCTATGTTTACACTGGCCGCGCCAAGATCACCACGGAGAACGTGCAGTTTCTCTTTGAGACCTCCAGCCTCTTCCAGATCACCACACTGCGTGACGCCTGTGCAAAGTTTCTGGAGGACCAGCTGGACCCGTGCAACTGCCTGGGCATCCAGCGCTTCGCAGATGCCCACTCCCTGAAGCAGCTGGCCAGCCGCTGCCGCAGCTACGCCCTGGCCAACTTCTCTGAAGTGGCTCAGCATGAAGAGTTCCTCGACCTGCGTAGGGAAGAGCTGGAAGAGTACATAGGCAGTGATGAGCTGTCTATTGGTAAGGAGGAGGTGGTGTTTGAGGCGGTGATGCGATGGGTTTACAGCAATGTGGAGCACAGGAAGCCCTTGCTGAAGGCCCTGCTGCACCATGTGCGTCTTCCCCTTCTGCACCCCAACTACTTTGTCCAGACAGTGGAGGGAGACCAGCTCATTCAAAATGCTCCGGAGTGCTACCAGCTCCTCCATGAGGCCAGACGCTACCACGTGCTCGGGAATGAAATGATGTCACCCAGAACTCGTCCACGCAGGTAACTAAAATGTTGGTTTACTAGTTATGAGGAAGGAGACAGTGACAGAAAACCTAACTGAGATGTTATCTGCAAAAGGAAACGGACATTAGTTCATCAATCACTTGTCACAGCATTTTGGCTTGTGGAAGTAGTATGACTTGTTAGTCTGACTGTTATCTCTGCATTATTGTGCTCTAGTTCTTTGCTGTTGTAAAGGCAAATATATTTTGTTTGATGTTTTTTGATGGCCTTTGTCTTGTTTTGTTAAAACACCTATTCCACTGCGATAACAGAGGTCAGAGATAAGAAAACGTGCCTTTTTGAGCAGATAGTCGATCTTCTATCCCACATTGTATAGCCAAAGGTTACAACCTGCGCATGAACTTGATGCTCCTGGCATTGTTGTTGTTGCCTCTGTGTGTGCGTGTGAGAGAGAAAGACAGGGAGTGTTATTGTGCTGAACAGACAAGTGTGTCATTGACTGAGCTGCATTTTGTAAGCCTATTTTGAAAATGGAAATGATAATGACGAAGGCAGGGAGGGCATGTCCCTACACAGACTGGTTGGTTGGGGAAAAAAAAGATGTGATGTGATGCAAGAAACTGTAATCTTGAAATGTTCAGTCTTGTTATCATACCAGTGGTATAACTCACCTTGCTGTTGTGTTTTGGTTCTGGTAGTCCCTACCTGTTTGTTCACTTATTACGTGTTTACTAAATGGTGTCTTATTTCCGGTTGTTATCATAGCACTGGTGTAACTCACCTTGCTGATGTGTTTTAGTTTTGTTAGTCCCCACCTGTTCGCTTTATACCTATTTACCAAATGGTGTCTCATTTCCAGTGGGTTTTTTTTTTGTTCGAGGAATGTACAGTTGGATGTAGCATTTGATAAAAGGCAAAAGTTGGCATTGACTGAGATCTCGTGAATGAGATACAAAACAGACCATATGGTGGCCTGCTGCACGACAGACAACAGTGCAGCTGCTCTTGTGTGTTAGCTGTAAGGGTTAAAGTGCTGCTTAACAGTTGTCAGAGTTTAAAGCTGTGTGATATGTTTTTCAGGTGTAATGTGTCAGTATCCAGGCAGATCTGCTCAGATCAGCGAGCCAATCAGGCGGTTAGTCCCTACTTTGTCTGCTTCGTTTGCCCTGAGGGCCAAATCCACTTCTGCTCGAAACAGATGCCTGGTTCTCCCCTTCTCTGTGTCTACAGCAGGGCTTCTTTTCTCTTTTGAAGTAATTAATCACATGCAAATACACATTAAGCGAAACCGCTCGTGGCTAGACTGCCTCTTAGATGTACTGCCTGTGTAACTGCTCTAATTTCATACCTGCATCTGACATACACCCTATAGTACAGCTTAAAGACGCAGAGAAATGTAGGGGAAAGTGCAAACATACTTTAGAGTAGTATCCAGAACGTACTTGATTTTTTTCACACAGATAAACAACTAGTAGTACCCAGCATCAGTATTTTTGAAATGTAACAATAAGAAAAGAAGCTGTTGTTAATTAGCTCCCCCGTAGGAAATGCGGTCATATCCACGGCATGTGTTCAACTGCCAACAATAGGAAAGCTTTGTGATCATGGAAATTTAGCTTAAGTCTAAGCCTCAAGTGTGTTTTTGTTGTATCCTAGATTGATACCTTCATTGTAAGCTGAACTTAAACTGCCTTGAAGATAAGTGAAGATATTCCTGTGGAAACCACCACTCTGTTTCACCCCGGACACAAATGTCTGCCTTCTGTGATTATAAATCCCTACAAGTGTTGACATGTGTCTGTTTACATGTCTACATACCCTCTGTATAGGACTACAGATGTATAGTATTTTAATTAGACATCATGTCTGTCATTTAAACACATATTTCGCGTGTTTGTGTTTTACAAATGTGTAATTATCCCCCCCTCCATCTTTAAATTTCCGATGTTTATCTCTCTGCCTTACCTTGCCTGCCTGCTTCCTTCTGTGCAGGTCGACCGGCTACTCTGAGGTGATTGTGGTGGTTGGGGGTTGTGAGAGAGTGGGGGGCTTCAACCTCCCCTACACTGAATGCTATGATCCAGTCACAGGAGAGTGGAAATCACTGGCCAAACTACCTGAGTTCACCAAGTCAGAGTATGCTGTCTGCGCCCTCCGCAATGACATTCTGGTGTCAGGTAAGACCATACTATGTTTGATACAAACAATTGAAGCCATAATGGAAAGAAGCAGAAATTATTTACAAGATAACATGGTATCAGTATTTCATTTTTTAAATTTCATGGCTATCGAAAATGCCGGTATATTGCATCATCCTTACTTTCAACATAGATGAGCCAGACACATTACATACTAAGTTCTTGACCAGGGTACTAACAAGCTTGCTCAAGTGTCGTGGAAGCATACAGCAAAAAGGGGCGGGACTTTCAAGGCACGAAATAAATTCCAGGCAACCTGCAATATACAGCTATTTAGTAACTGTGGCAGATAATGTTGTCAAGTTACCAATGACTTGGCAGATGCTGACTTAAATTCTAAATATTGGCACATCTTTCCAAAGTATGCTTATGCCACCACGATTTCTCAGCATATTTTCCTTTACTTGGACTGTTGAGAAATGCATCAATGAGTTATAGCGTTTTCTTCTTCAAAAATTTTAGTAAAAATTGTAAGATTGCGTCATACCCATAAAGAAAAAATCACTAGTACACACTTAAGCAACATGGTCAGTGTGTGCCTGTGCTTCTCTTGCCATTTAATTCCCCACTGTAGTGGCAGGAAAGGCCATGGTGGCTGTTTGCCCTGTGTTATTTTTACAGCCACAGCCTGCTTGAGTTGAAGGAAAATATGAGAGCAACATCTGGATGCACGCTCTGGGCTCAGTGCTGAGAGAGGCCTCCATTGGCCAGCTCAATCCTTCTCTCTTCCTGTTAGCCAGTCATCAGGGTCATCACCTTTTTACATCGGTTCAGCAGCTTTCTAGGATCTCCTTTATGCAACGATCTAGCATCCCTCTTTGATTTTAGACTACACCAATAGGTTGTGGTGTGATTAGCTTGAAATACACTGAAATCTGTGATATTATAGCTCTCACTGCCTCCTGGCAAGGCTGCTGCATTTTTTGAACTTAGCATGAGCCAAGTGTAGGCCAAGATCTAGATTAATCAAGACATGTGTATTACATCATTCATTTCAACTGATGAGGTCAGGATGAAGGTAGTTTCTAAAGTCAAATATTAATATGAACATGCTGCGGACAAGATGCAGTTGTGTTGGACTGAGGGCATCCAGATAGAGAGTTTTTCTTACTTTTTTAGTCATGTTGCTTCTGAGAATGTGCACTGACAGAAGTTCGAATGTGCCTGCTAGGACTGCTCATGCTCCAACATGCTTCATATGAGCTGCAAAACACCACTGGACAAAAACAGACAACCGTTGAAAGATGTAGCAGATGCAGAGGGGGAAAAAAATGCAGAAGATATAGAGAAAAAAAGTTCTCCCCTTCAGCAAAGAGTGTGCTTTGTTTATGCTTTTTTATGCTCTCACTCTGCCAAGCCCTCACGTGTTCGCTATCAATTTACCCTCGAGCGCTGCCTGGAAAAGTCAACATAACCCGTGCTCCCCCCTTCTTCTCTCTGTCTCACACACATATATACAGGCCACAACCCTACTTTATAGCATATTATGATCTTAGTTGCCCCACTTTATTTCTTTCATGCTCCCTCCACCTGCCTTGTCACAACTAATCCCCTTTTCTCAACTTTATTTTTATCTTGTGCTTGCTCAATTACATTCACACACATACCTCCATTCTGTCTGTCTGTCTGTCTGTCTGTCTGTCTGCCCGTCTCCTCACACTGGGAACTGGTGCAAATACCTTAGAGGGCCTCCAGTCTCTAGCACAGCTGCAATTAGCCGTGGTCTTAAATAGGACGTGGCTCATTTGTGTGTACTAGTAGGCTTTGTATGGGGACATGGATTCTGGCCACCGCTGATGTTCTCACATCCATAACATTATAATCAGAGTTGCTGTCAGATTTGGATTGTACATGCTGGATTAAGACCAGAATGCTTTGAGTTTGGGAGTAATTAACGTTACAGTCAGTATGATCTCAATTATGATCTAATCTCACAAGATAAATTATGTTTGGTGGAATGTGGCAACATGTAATAAATGTCACTTTGCTATCTGACTCCACTGTAGAAAATTAAAATCATTTGGATATTAGTATTATTGAAGTTAGGATCTCCATGAGTTTTCCTGCAGTGACAACTGTTCTTCCCAGGGTCCACACAGAATACAGGATATTCAAACGTCATATTATAGCTAGTGCACAATATCAACAAAACAAAACGAAATAAGGTAAGAGAAAATAATATTTCTCTCACATTCATAGTGTCACCTAAACAGTAAATGGTTGAGGCATATAGTAATGACAGTAAGAAAGCCAAATATAGTATAAATAACTTAGTTATTTACTTAGTATATACTACTTGTGTGTTAGCACAGAGGTGTAATCAGCCTTTGCATACAAAATCTCATATGTAAACTAAACTAAATTCGTTCTGAATAGCTGCTGTTCTTAATTTCCTTTTAAAACGGATCTTACAGGTAATCTGAGTTATTAGTAGTGCCACCTATACTAGTTTGACATTGCCCTATATATTACAGTTGTCTTTAAGGTATTCCTGTTCCATAAAGGTAATGTATAGCGTCCCAAGAGGGCGTGTCTGGTGTCATAGTAATGTCTATCATTGATTGTTAGCTGTGAATATAAGATTAAAGATGCAAATGTTTCTTATGACCATGATAAGATGTTAATAATGTTTTATCAGTTGATGAGCTGCAAAACACATGTGCTTGCATCACATGTTGCATGTCATAGTCACATTAGCATGAGCAATAAAATTGCATGTAACCGTAAGCAATGTGTACCTGTCACAAAGCTGTCACACAAATCACACTAGGACCTCCCAAAGTCACTGCCTCTTGTCGCTTAACAACAGTGATTACCAGCAGTGGTCATCCCCGTCTGAGCAGGTGGGACTCGACCAACTGGAGGCTTTGTTGAGAAAAGCCTTCTTTCTAAGGGTTGTAGTTCTTTTAACAAGGCTTTAGTTGTGTAGCGGTGTCGCCCCGTCACTGTGTCGCTTTCATGAACATCTTTAAAAACAGAAGCCTCAAGGGCAGTAGACTGTCTGGCTCTTCCACTATCCAGCAGATAATCAAGCAGGCACATGCTGCGGCTGACTTCCTTCCCTTGTCTCTGATCGTCTGTGTGCTACATTATAATTTAAAATGGCTGAACATTAATTACCCCCAAACAAGAGGTAGACGTGTATTGCAAGTGATTTATTTAATTATATGACCTTTCAAGGTGGTGATTTTTTATTATTAGGATGGAACACAGACCTAATATGTATGTCCACCCGTCTAGTCTGTCTGTCAGCAAGCTAACAATATGCAAAAACATTCCTCTTTGTTTGCATGTGAATACAGAAGAGGTCGAGACACCTTTGTTTACACTGGCAGGTTTTCTTTTTACCTTTATCATTGCCCCATATAACCACCCACATGTGTTCCAGACAAAGAAAACACCCAGGAGCAAATTGCAGACACTACCACAACAAAGTGTAATGAATTGAGACATTGATTTTAGTTTCGGGAGATTATTATTTATTTATCCCTGCTGTTAAGTAGGACACTGCATTTAAAGGGTGATGGTGTTCTAATTCATTTTAATAATTTACATTTTATTAACTAATATCACCACCATGTGATCAATTTAAGTTGTTGGATAAAAACCCGTTGGTGATTGCTAGTGTTTCATCATGTCTTTGTCTGTCAAAAAAGATTGCCTGTGTTATCCATTGTGTTTTTAAAAGATCAGCTTCCTTCAGTCTTTGGAGAATCAACAGACAGGTGTGTGTGTTTGGTGGCGGTGGGGTTGTTGAGAGAACAAGGGCACGTGTCAGGGCTTGTTAAAAATGCGTCCGAGCAGCCTGGTCGGGTGACTGTTGTTATACAGCTTCTTACAGTGCATGTTTGCCCAGAGACAACAAATGAGACGCTCAGTCAGACTGCAGTAGCTCTGTTAGCTGCAAAAGATCCCAATTACGATGTGTTTGCTTTAAAGATAATTTAAAAGCTGATGGTTATTCAACACCTGTGCGTACATAATGAAACGTGATACGGTGTGTGCGTGTATGTCTAAATACCCACCTTGCCGTATGTTTGACTTTATGTGTGTGTGAGGAAACCTTTTATTTGCCAGGTGATCTCCCAAGGCTCAGGTCAAAGTCAGATAAGACACTTACAACTCTGCCCCAGTTAGAAGATAAAACAATAATAAATAACCACAATATGAATAAATAAATACACTGTCTAAAGCTGGCTGTTCACCAAGAGCAGCTTGGGTTTATTTTTAAAATACTCAGTTACGTCAGATCAATTGTATTCAAAATGATAACAATCTGACTTGCCCCGTGCTAAATTTAGTTTTGGCCTCTGCTACTTGAATTGAACCCAAAATTGTCTTAACTATTACCTTAACCATTGTCTGGCACGTTTGTCCCTTGTTGTTTTAAGGTGGTCGCATCAACAGCAGAGACGTGTGGATGTACAACTCCCAGCTCAACCTATGGATCAGGGTGGCGTCTCTTAACAAAGGCCGCTGGAGACACAAGATGGGCGTCCTACTGGGCAAGGTAAGGAGGGAACCTTGAAAAATGCGTAAATTCGTGCATCTGTATCAGGGTGCATGGTAGTCCCACCGTGGATGCCTCTGATGTACAATCTGATTTATAGTTCAGTGTCAGATTTCACTTCATGATAGCACAGTCACAACACTAGATAGCTGTGTCATGCATCATCTGGCCCTCTCGTATATCCCAGAGTAATATTGTTAAAATTTTGAATTCCCTAACTTTATAAAATAGAGTATCCAGCCAAAATCGCATCAAGTAAAAGGTTTGCAGTAAAACTGGTTTTATCACTATATGTTTCTAGTGTTTCCTGAAGAAGACAAAACTTTGAGCCATTGAAGTGGTTGCGTATCTCATAGCCACCTTTGTCCGAACGCGTGGTTAAATTTTTAAAGAAGTGCATGTTAGCTACCAAGGTCACATGTGTGTATCTGTTGCTCTTCCATAAGCTCCTTGCACACATGGACAAATCCAGCACATACACTAACAATAAAGCATCAAATTGGTTTCTCAGAAAAATGTGATGTGTGATTAAAGAAATTCTAGTCAGGGGTGCTTCACAGGAATTGGAAGACAATTAACTGAGAAAAGTGTAAGGGGCGGACATTTATGAAATAAGGAAGTTCTGTGGAATCACCTGCTGAAAAGGTAATTGAACGTTCCAGGGAGCTTTCTGACTGTTTTCGATTCATATCCTTCAGATTCATATGTCTCATTCCACTGTTCCACATACTGTCTTACCTGCAGGCATGAAGGAATTTTAACAAGCTTTGCATTCCAGTGTTTCTCTTCGGTTGACTGCCTTGGGCAGGTGGTGTTGGTGAGGGATGTTACTAAACATCAACTGTTGTAGTAAGCAGTGATGTCATGATGACACACTGAACTATGTCTCACAAAATGAACCACTGCCACAGGTCCTCGCATGTATCAAAATATTACAATACAGTGTTCTAAGAACTGTATCGCAAAATATAATATCCCAATACTCAATATTTTAGATATTTTCTTGCACCCTTCATTTAGATTAAGACCTAGCCAGTAGAGGCTAGTTTTCAACCAGGCTAATTACTCAAACAAGTCTTCCTGACATTATAGCGGCACAATGAATACACTTAATATTGACTAGATAATGAAACTTAATGAAATACAGAGAGAGAATAGAGCTATTTGTGCTACATGAACCTCATAGCTGCTTTGCCGTAGCTCCGTAACACTTAAGTTCAAATACAGCCTGTACACTTTCAATACAGAAGCAGTTTAGTTTCTCAGGAAAATGTCATGTGTAAGTACAGAAATTTGAGTTGGGTGCTTCAGAGGAATAGGACAACAATGCAGTGTATTAACTTTCATCACATGAAGTGTAAGGAGGTGGACATTGAGACAATGAGGAAATTCTGTGGAATCACTTGCTGTAAAGGTATTTGAATGTTCCACGTTGCTGTGCTGCATTGATTTCTGAATGAATGGATATTTGACCTAATTTTTGACGTTTAAAACAACATGGCCTGGTGGCAGTGCCCACTGTACAATTATAGGGGAACAATACATACTTATTGTAGGGATGATTGACATTAAGTATATAGTCTTAGACCTGAGTCACTCGTCAGTGACAGAAAAGAGACCACACTAAGTAAATTTCAGTCACGTTTGTCTTCAGCCTGCTTTCTGCCTGTGATCTGTGATCTTCCTTATTGAGGCCCTATGAGGACGTCTTGTGACAAGAAGTAAAATCATATTATTTTAGTGTGTGACGCATCTGTTAGTCGCCTTAGGGTTTGTAAACGACAGGTGCCAGCGCATATCAGACATCCTGGATACACAGGAACAGTTTCAACAGAGAGAGACAAGTTTATCTTTATTTAAAACTGGAATATAAACAAGTCCCTCAGCTACTGGAACCATGCAGGTGATTCATCCCTTAAGCAACCTACACATAGAAAAGAGTTCAACCGTCACTTTTAGTTATTCCCACAAATTTTAGAAATTTTAAACATTTTCATATTCTTATTACCATATGCATATGACTTCAGCGTCCTATATAAACTGTATGTCGGATAAACCTGTCAGTTTGGTTGTAAAATTTGAATAGATTTAATGTCAACACTTGAGCTGATCATTAATCCTCTATCTCTGCTTCTACTCTGGAGCTGTTACTATTTCCAGTCTGTAGTACAAGGCTTGGTGGACATTCTTGTTTGAGGGCAGTGGGAGTTTAAAGGACATGTGCCAGCACCTCGCTCTTCCAAGTTAAGGACCAGGTTAAATCCACTTGCCCATATCATGTTCCACGTGTCTCTGCTAAATCACATTCGCCAGGAGTGGCCATACATGGCTGCGAGAAACCCTGATAAGCCTGTAAACACATACCGGGTTTGCATACGCAGGCATAATTTAGCCTACTTTCTCTGTAAATACAGTATGTACTGTACACAGCTGTTTGTGTTCGTATGGCCTGCTGCATTCTACTTACAAGAAAAGAAACACTTATCATACGATTAAATAACTATAATCCTAACCTGTAAAATGTTTGTAATCACATGTTGTGTCTTAAAATGCTGTCAAACCAGATAGATTTCATTGTATAGCATATATTTACATGTGTAGCTGTTGTGGTTGTAAAGACTTAATGCAAAACAGATGTTGACCACTTGTAAGACATGTGTACCTCCTGAAAAGTTGCTGAACTGTAATTATCTGTTATTAGTGTTGAGTAACAGCCATTGATCGGCTTGTTTGAAGCAGGGAGAGCATAAACAGATGACTCAGATTAACAGCGTCACTCACAAACAGTCGTGTGTGCTTTAGTCATCATATGTACAAGTACACATGCTTGTATACACACATGAAGAATAAAAACACACAAGAGCACTAGTATTCTTGGAAAGCTTTGGGCTAAAACAGAGCTTTGTTTACTTTGTCAGAAAGGGGCATGACTAAGAGGGGGACTTAACATCTGCAAGAATTTTGCAAACTTTTTCATTTTTTGGAGGTCTGCTTTAGGCCAAAACTGAATTGAGTTTTCTAAGACTTTCGAACAACACCCAAAATGCTTAGTTGCCTTGCCACAAAAACAACAAACACACGTGCGTGCATGCGTGCAACTACACACTTGTCTCCCACAGCAGTGAGGTAATCAGCTGGACGGTCACACTGTGGCTATAAAAGTCAGTAATTAACTGCAAAGTGAGTCATGTTATCAAGGTAAGGTGAAAACAAGATAGACTGACATGGCTGCCATTTAACCTGACTCTAATACACAGTTATAGAACATAAAAGTAAACCACATTTAAACTGATGTGCAAGCTGACTCTCATGCAAAGATTATTTGATGCTAAAATAAGACGGCATGGTAAAGGTTTTCATATGTGCTGTATTTAAGTCCAAGGCCTGCATCCTGAGAGTTAAACTGGCAAGTCATCACACGTGACATATACGAGGCAGTGAAACGTATGTAGTCTTAGAGAGTATAAACACACACATTTCCCCCTTTCTTGAAAAACACATTCCTTGGAGATGTCAAACCCCTGGAGAGGCTCTTGTTTCGTGCCACTTCCTGTATCTGTCACACACATGTGGTTTCGACTTCTCTTTTGTCCTCCCCTTCCCATTTTTCTCTTGTGGATTGAGAGCCGAATTGCTTTATGCTTTTTAATGCCTTTAGTCAGTTTTTACCCATTATATCAATTAAAGATAAAAGACCTCATTGTGGGTTATCTTTTTACCTCTTCTTAACCTCACTTGTTTTATCATTTTTCTTCCGAACTGTCAGGAAGGTCAGGAAGGACCTTCCCAACAAATGCTTTTTTAATCCATTTTAGGTTATTTCTGTCCTTTGATCTCAAAAACGTTAACAGCATCTATCTCTTTACGATGCCATCTGTCTTATCGTTGTTTTCCTCAGAATTCAGTTCCCCCTCCTCCTGTGTTTTTTACCCAGTCATTTCCTCTTTAAGTCTGTAATTTCCCCTTTTTGATGTGCAGCACTGATGCTCCAGTTGCAAGTGTGGAGGAACACAGCCGAGTGTTGTAAACAAACCTGTGAAGTGAGCACGGATCTAGTTCATGCTGACTTCCTCTTCATTACTCAAACAATTTGCATATTCAGTTGACAAATCAAATGTCTCCTCATTTGTTCACAAAAGAACACCTACACCTGTGCAGACCTTCCATTCACTCACTCCTTGCCACAACCTGAAACTTCAAAAGCTGCTTCTAACAGGGATATAAGTACAAGAACACACACACACACACACACATTTCACACTGTCCACTTGTTTCCATAGAGTAAAGCAAAAATAGGTCACCAGTTGTTTTCCTCTCTCTGTTATGGCTGCACTTGGTGACGGCTGTTCTCATCTATCATAATGTTTCTCTCTCTCTCTCTCTCTCTCTCTCTCTCTCTCTCTCTCTCTCTCTCTCTCTCTCTCTCGCTCTTTCTCTCTTTGTGTCTCTATCAGTCTGCCTCTCTTTCTCTCTCTTCTCCCATGTCCTTTCACCCCTGAAGCCTGTCAGTCTCTGTGTTCCTCTCTGGGTCACTACTTCTCACTTCTCTGCACACTGAGGTATCAGTTAATCATTCAGCCGTTGTTAAGTGTTTGAACACGGTGATAAAATAAGCCATGAATCTATTCGTTCTGTGGTTGGGAAGTGTGTCCACAGAGAGTCATGAATCACGTCTGGCTTAGTGTTTATGTGATAGCCGCATACCTCAAGTCGCTATAGAGTGTGTGCTACACCATCATCGAGCTAATGTGAAATATGCCCAAACTGATACACTTACACTCTCACGGTGTATCAAAACCATGTGGAGTGTTTTATCGAGCGAGTGCAGAGTGTTGAGGGTGAAAAGAAAAAAGCGATCCAGTTCCCTCCATCCCCCACTCCTCACCGCTCCCGTCTTCAAACAAGCTAGCGTCTGGATATCCTCAATGGAGCATTAAAGGGTCAGTTCACCCAAATCATGAAAAACATATTTTCTCATTTAGCTTCAGTGTCCCTGTTACCAATCCACAGCCGTCACTCTCAACTGTTTTTCAAATGAAGGGTTCACAGCAAGGTTTGGGACATTGCTTCTGGAAACACACTTTGCTGTTAAAATCTTTTATTTTCCAATGTGTTATTATGGAGGGAGAAGAAATCTCTAAACAAATAAAACCTACTTGTTTTAGGATTCATTTAAGGCGATATTTTGGATTATTTGAAGTGGGGTTGTATGAGGTACTTATCGATAGTCAGTGTATTACCTGAAGTAGATGGCGGTCAACATACCACCCATATGGAGGAGCAGCAGGAGTAAAGGCGTTAGAAGCTACGCAATGTACTCCTATGGGCAGAGTCAGCAGCAAAATGTATTTTACCCTCATCTAAAAAAAAAATCAATATTAACTTAAGTGTGCACTATATTTAGAATATTTCCATAGCTTTACCTTACTATCAGACAGCCTTTTCCAATGGAAAACCACTGTTACATAAAATTCAAATACCACTGTTTTGCTCCATCAGGCTCCATTGGTGAAGTCATTCATTTTACCTCACAGAACATACGAGTTGCTGGTCTTTCGCTGCACAGATCTGTTAGTTTGTTTGTGTTTTTGTGTGACTTTGGTGAATCCAAACCTTGTAAAATGCCAAAGTCACACAATAACACAACAACTAACCGATGGATGCAGTGGAGAGCTGCAATTCCTTTGATTCTGTGAGGTGAGATTACTGATTCTGCCAGTGGAGTCTGGGTTTGGAGAGAGCGATATTTGGCTCATATAATGTTCATATAATGGCTCGTATAATGCAAAGTTAAACTGTTAAAATATTCTAAATGTAGCGTTAAACTGTTATTGATTGTACTGTTTTTTTTTTAAGTGGCTAAAAACAGTGCTGATCCTGGCCATAACAGTGAATTTCTGAGCTTCTCAGCTGGTACTCCTGTCTACTTCTGTCATCGGTCATCTGCTGTATATAATAAGTACCTCATACAACCCCAGTTTAAATAGTACGAACTGAACTATCTCTTAAAACCAGTCCCTCACG
This sequence comes from Lutjanus campechanus, assembly GCA_027495735.1. Lineage (NCBI taxonomy): Eukaryota > Metazoa > Chordata > Actinopteri > Lutjaniformes > Lutjanidae > Lutjanus > Lutjanus campechanus. The sequence goes on along the minus strand of JAJHUR010136134.1, from coordinate 38,041 downwards.
TTCAGTGGAAAAGATATCCTTTAAAAATGACTCTAAACACGTTCACTTTACACTTGATTAACTTTATCTCTCTGCGCCACACACTCCTCTTATCTTGTTTCTGTGGTATCTCTGTCATCTGAGGCTGCAAACAACCAGAACATTTGTTGTCAGCTGAATGAACATAGTATGAAAATAAACAAATTTCAGTTGGTCTACTTGCCCCTAGTGTGTAAGGGAATTACAGCGTGGCAGCCGTCCTTCAAAAACGTGTGCTAGATTGGCATTTGTTGCTACTGAAAACACAGAGACAGGAGTTCTTTGGAACCAGCACCTGACATGTTAGAGCAGAAGGTCATAAAGGTTTTGATTTTCTCCATATCAACTTTTCAGTTAAAAAAGGCGGTAGTGTTTTCAATCAGCCCAGGTGTTGAATGCAAATACGTTTCCATTTCTGTCTTTTTCTTCCTCCTTTTCCCTCCATCCTTCTTTGTCTCTTTTGTTTCTCTCTCTTTCCCTGCCCTCTGTACTTGTTTATGCCTCAGATTCTGCGGAGAGACAGGAACAGCCTGAAGGTTTTCTGTTGCATAAGACCAACCTGTTGGTTAGCAGCATTATGCTCATAAACCAGTAACACCACTCAGTGTGTATTATTGACATGTGATCTCCTTCCAGAAAATGTTATTGAGGAAATAGAAATTTACCATACCAGTAAATCTGTACCTGCCTTTTTTCTTTGTAAATTCTTTTTTCTTTATAACTGCTTGTTTTTCATTCTTCAGAACTCACGTTCCTTATTTTTTTCTCATTTTATTATTCTTTATGCTCCAGGAGGGTAGTATGTGGAACCGCCAGGCACATGTTCAGGTTCATATCTTATGTCAACACAATTCTCAATCTTGTAACACTTTGGCCTCCAATAAGGTTTATGTTTGTTTATTGTTAGTGGTCCAGATTTAATCAACCATTATCCTGTTACAAACTAAAAAAACAAAATGCGGTTGCTGCGTGACAATATCATTTTGAATATTAATTACAGTGGGACTAAACCCGATGTGACAACGTCGTTTCACAAACTGCTCTTGTGGCTCGAGTTATTGTTCTTTTGTTACTGACAGTTGAGCAGAGGTGGAAGTAATGTTGGAGTTCAAGCACTGAAGCCTGCAGGGATAAAAGGTAGTGTTTACAGATAAAAGAGCAACAAGGACAGAAATAGTGGCGCTTATTCAGAAGCAGTACGTCATCTTTCTTCTGTACCTGATAGACTGGTTCTCAAAGTGCTGACGTAGAAAGTATTGTTCATACTCAAGAATACCAAGTGTATGTACAGTAGACACATGTCGCACGTTAACATCACTCATAATTCCCCAACTCTTAGTTTTGTGATCTGTTTGCCCTCAGGTCTACGCTGTAGGTGGCTACGACGGGCAGAGCCGCTTGAGCAGTGTGGAGTGTTACGACTCCTTCTCCAACCGCTGGACAGAGGTGGCTCCCATGAAGGAGGCCGTCAGCTCTCCGGCCGTGGCCAGCTGTGCCGGAAAGCTCTTTGTCATTGGAGGAGGGCCTGACGACGACACTTGTTCAGACAAGGTGGGAAACAGATGTGTGGTCCTCCACAACCACACACTTAAGCACGTAGTGATGACAGCTGAGGTGCCTTTTGTCTCAGATGACCTGTTTTCAGTAATTATACCTTAAAGTTAACAAAGAATGTGCAAATGCACGTAGACTTTTCAGTGGGTTGTCAACAATAACTCGACTTGTGCTTTGACTTACGAGAGTGGAATGCATAGATATAAAACATGAGATTATCTTTGCATCCCTGGTAAGATGTGACATGGCTATCTCGTGAGTTATGACGTAATGTCAAATCTAGTGTCTTTATCTATGATGGTATGTGTTTGTTTCTGCTAGTCCTTAGAAATTCTTTAAAAGTCTAAAATCCAAGAATTAGGCCTTAAAATGTCCTAAATACTATTTTGGTGTTTAAGGTCTGATTGAATTATGATGTTAAATTTGCTTTTATAAAGTTGCATTGACTTCAAGTCTGTTTTGGGGAAAATTTGTGTTGATCATACAGTAACAACTACAAAACAATACTAGCATTGACTCAATAACTACTTTTTTTTTGCCAGTGTGGATGTGAAATGGGTCTGAAATTGCATCCATAATGGTCTTAAAAAGTCATAAATGTAACTTGTTGAAACCTGCAGAAACCCTCCAAATGAGGCTGTGCTATACATAGGCTTATGATTTAGTTTAGTTTAGTTAAAACAAACAGCATTAACTGCATTTATCAAAGCAAAACGGTTTCATCATAAAAAGAAAAAGTGCAACATAAAATGAAAAAAAAAGCCTTTTCTTCCCAGGAAAAGAAATATCTAACACCTGTGCAGCCTTGATCTTGTTCTCAGACTTTTAGATGAATATTAATAGGAACATTAATAGGGCATACTTATGCACCTCTCTACTGGAAGCTAGGCCTATCCCATTAACATTCTTAATTAAATAAAGCTTCCTGAGTTACCGAGAACTGATTTCTAAACATGTTTAGCCTCTGAAAGACACTGATGAGATATGAGTCACGGTAAGAAAAAAAAACTGAAGCTGCATCCTGCTCCATCTGGTTGATCCAGATTAAGCTAGTTCTACTGCATTAACTGCATCCTGATCATGATCTCCATGCCAGTTTTTTTAATTGCGCAGTATTTCTGATTTAAGTTCACATCAGTTAATCACTGATTGAAACACATTTGGTTAATGTGACGAGAGTGATGTGCTGTGACACACTGATGACAAAAGGGAATGGTTCAGGAAGAAACACACGATAGCAAGAAAAGACAGATCAAACACTTTGGACATGCCAGCCATTGTATAATACTGTACAATAACCACAGAGATCAGAACTTGACAGGCTACCATGGAATAGTTTCATTATGTTTTGACAGACAGACTGGATGTTGATAGCAAACAGGAAGAGTGGCATTAGCAAGAACCCAAACTTCAGTAGAATAATTTTTTCTCCTCCATGGAAGAGCTGGTATGTTTGTTTAGTTCTTTGCAGGGTAGAAAACAAACAAAGGTTAACACAACAATCTGTGTGTTTCTAACCGCATGGCCGACTATTTGTACCTGGCTCTACGTGGCCTGAAGGGACTAGAATTCGTGCTGGCTCCAGTTCCTTTGAACTTCTTATTGCTGGTGTCTCCTAATGGGGTCATTCGCATTGACCCTTTCTGTTGGAGTGAGATCTCGTGTTGTTCACGTTAGCTGTAGGCACAGACAGACAACACTGTTTGGAATGAGGCTATTTTAAAGAGAAGTGGGTGAGAGAATGCTTGGATTGTACCCGAAACCCACATAAAGTCAGGCTTAAGCCGGCCCACAGAAAGTCAGCAAACCACAGAATGAGCTTCATATATTTCAGTTTTTTTTTTCTTTTGAATAGCTATTTTCCCACCATATGGTACACATTAGAGAAATATACAAAGTATGTCTTTCCTCTTCTTTCTTTTACTATAAAAAAAAACACAACTAACTACATGTAACTGTGTGTCACAGGTTCAGTGCTACGATCCAGAGACAAACTCTTGGTTACTACGGGCCAACATCCCCATTGCCAAGCGCTGTATCACAGCAGTGTCCCTCAACAACCTGATCTATGTGTGCGGCGGTCTCACCAAGTCCATATTCTGCTACGACCCTGCAGAGGACTACTGGATACATGTGGTTCACACCTTCAACAAACAGGTAATCATGGTAGTAGTAGACGTAGTGGTAGTTCAGTCATCACACACACACAATACAATAAGGATAAACAGTGTAGACAACAGTATAGACATTTATGTTTTTTAATGAAACTTAAAAAAACTTAATCTCCTTTTCATAATGTCTGAAACACAGATCCAGAGCACTCAGGCTTTTGGACTTCACCCGCAAGAATCCTGGGTCTGTATCCTCAGAAGCTAATTTCTGTCTCTGTTTCCCTCCCCGCAGGAGAGCTGTGGCATGTCAGTGTGCAACGGTAAGATCTTCATCCTCGGCGGCAGAGGAGAAAACGGCGAAGCGACAGACACCATCCTGTGTTATGACCCGGCAACAGGCATCATCACGGGAGTGGCAGCCATGCCGCGGCCGATCTCCTACCACGGCTGTGTAACCATCCACCGCTACAATGACAAGTACCACAGGTCCTGACCTTAAACAAACAGAAAACACACACACACACACACACACACACTCTCTCTCATGTGAGAACTAAAGAACTTGAGCTCTTCAAGTTCACCCCATGCACAAACACGATCACACACTTTTCTAGAACGGGCACATTTACTAGTCCAGTCCACAGTACCTTTTGAGCTAATTTATTTTCACGCAGCATCATGTAGCAATACTCAATGTGGCGCTCTGAATCTTATGCTGTCCTGCACCATAGTTATAACCCTGCTGTAGAAATGCTCAGTGGTTTATAACGCTGATGGCTTGTCTGTAACCTGAGCTGAAGTGGAGTCAGATCAACATGGCAGATGTGCTTTGCATTAGCAGTAACTGCACAAGGTTGGGAAGTAACAGATCATATATGACAGAATTAAAGACAGCTGATGATAGTAATGGTCATTAATCGGATAGTTCGGGTAAAACATGCATGATAACTTGTTGAATTGCTAAAAATAAATCGGAATCATTATCTGACTGTAATTGGAGCCTGGAGATGAACTTTTAACCTCAGGATCTTGTATCTGTGCTAACATATTCTGAACTCAAGGTTCACTTACTGAGCTTTTCACAGAGATTTGTTTCAATTCAAAAAAGGTTCTAGACTTTTAGATAAAGTTTCAGATAAACTAAAATGTCAAATAAAATACAGTTATGTAAAACAAATACAGGTAGAGTTTGGGAAGAAGATCAAATATGAGGTAAAAGTGCATTGATTTTAAGGAGGTGCTGTATTTTGTTCCAGGAGTCCAGTGCACTAAAATTAAAAGCAGTCTTTCCAAGTTCAGATTTAAACATGCACGCTGGATAAATAAAGACAAAGCATGATAGACAAACACTGACCATGTGGCAGAGGTAAAACAGTGCAGTGACCATGTAGCAAAGAAGTAGAGTCAAAGGGCCAATGTCCAGCAGTAGTGATAAAGCATCAAAGAGTGTTAAAGTGCAGTGGAGACAAGGGTTTAGTCCCAGGCGGGATAGGAGGACGAGGGGGCCAGGGTCAAACTGGAGTTTAGTAGGCCTTGAGTTTACGACCATATTCAATCTGGTGACTTAGGCACAGTATTTGTGTCTGAAGAAGTTCCATCTGCTGAAGAAGGCCATGGTATATGGTTAAAAACCTAATGAAAAGCTAAGTAAGAAAATGTTACTTCAGAATATTTTACCACATAAATACCATGTAATATTTGCACACTAGTTTCTAAATTACAGAGTAAATTGTTTGCTCACCTAACTGCATATTATACGGATTTGATAGAAACATTTTCATTATAATTTAAAGGCACACTATGCAGCATTTTTCTTAAAAAAAAAAAAAAAATGCTTCTCATATATAGACTCATATAACCAGAATCCCTCTCAATCATCATTTGTGAGCCACTAGAAGTGTGTGGTGATGGCTGTATCTGCAGAGACCCTGCCCTCTATGTATATTTTCTTATTTAATCATGTTTTATTGTGCTTGGAGTGCTTCTGGGTTTCAGCCTATTTGCCAGCTCCCTGCCAATGACAGCAAGGGAGTTTTTCAGTGAGACTTTCTCACGCTTGGTGACCTATAGTTGCCATTACCAACAACTCTTCCTGCATCACTCTGTCTGTGAGAGCTGCAAAAAGAGTTTTACACACACACAGGTGAGCTGGTGTAGCATCACTCATTGTTTGAGCCAGGGAGGAGAGGCCAACTTCTAATGGTGCATTTACAAACAATGCTGCATATTGTACCTTTAATATAAAAAAAAGGATAAAACTAATAATATTATTGAGTTAAAGTGAACCTCCCAACACTGTGCTTTTATTACTATGCAAAGTAACCCCACCCTGAGATACAGATCGCTGATGAGCTGAAATGATCACCGACAGCGCTGATGAACAAAAACTGTGCCTTAATACAAACATTGAAAAACACCCACACAAGAATGAGCCAGGAATGATCTGCCAGCTGAAGAAATTCATTTTTTAATTGGCAGACAAGCAGCCAGGTTAGCTTTCTAACCTTGCACCCACTGCACTGCATGCAGATATGTTCATACAGTACAATACTGGCATGGAGCGTAAGAAAGTACTGTCCTCCATTCTTCAAACTCTTCCTTGATACAAAAATAAAAAGACCTGATAAAACTGTGGTAAACAGTCAGTCAGCTGCTCTACCACACTATCAGTAGTCATAAATACATGTAGTTCGCGCCCTGTTGACTCACGTCAGGGTTAAGAGAAGAGATAAAGAGCGGAGGCTGTACCAAAATATTGGAACACAGCCAATGTTAGCTCTGCTCCTTTTTTTTGTTTCCTTTTTCCTAACATCCCTCCATGTTATCACCTAGTTCCACTTCCTGTGTCCGTTTCCCCTTATCCCTGCTCCAGCTGTCATCACCTGACACGTTCTGATCTACTTTGATGCCTCCCTTTAAGCTTTATTTTTTTGCTCCATTATAATAATTGTTATTATTACACTCATTACTGACATTTTATTTTTTATTTTTTTAAGTTATACTTGTGTGTATTTTTTTTTATATAATTGAATGTTTATTGTATTATACATAGCTTTAGTGTGTCTGTTTCATATCTATGTTAGTTCATGCATCGGTGTACTGGGCTTGTGGGTGGTTTTGTAGATGTGAGAAGCCTTTGCAGATCAAACTCGAAGACTGCTCTGAATAAGCGGTGTGCATGTTTGGTATGTTTGTATGTATGCGTGTGACTTTTACGACTCGGTCTAGTCTACGTGTCGGAGCCAAGGAGGTTTATCAAACAGTACTAGTGTAAGCATTGCACTACTGCTAACTTCTGTCAACAGAACTTTTCACACTGACGGTGGCACCTCTCACCTGTGCACTTACATGTAGAGATGTAACTCGGGGTAACCATAGATACCTCCAGGTGTGAATGCGTGTATGCGTGGTGTAGGTAGGTGTAGCAGTGCTATACCTCACATAGGTGGGGGGTTAAGAGTTCTGAATGACATGGATTTTGGATGATGTGGCTCACGGTCAGTAAAAGTTGCCTTTTACTACAATAGGTGTTTATAGACTAGAGACATTGCTGTGAATATAACTTTAATATGTTTTCTTTAACTTGTATTTAAATGTATCTCTTTCTTGGTTGCATTATGTGTTTTTTTTTTTTCTGTAACTGAGAGCCCCAATTGTGCACTTTGACAGAATCCTGTTAAATGTAGAATTATATGACAATGATTTCCTTTTTTTTTACTGTATCAGTAAATGTTCTTTGCTTTCATGTGACGTATGGAAGAGGCAGTAAATGGACCTGTCAGCTCCTCCTGTTGGCCGCTACCTGCTATGGCTCTGATATTTTAACAAAAACAACAAAAACTGACAACAGTCAAGAGTGAGTGAGAAGTATGGAAGCTCATTTCTGCCAGTGTGAAAAAAAAGGGGGATCCTGGAAGTCATAATGAGAAAGTTTCTCTAGATAATGATTTTGTTCGTCAAAATAATGGGGTACTATTTTAAAATGACATCTCACAATTTCTTCAAATAATGATTAGATATCTCAACATAAAGACTTTTTCAAAATACTTGTTCAAAACACTTACTTAGCTCAAAATAATCTCTAAGTATCTCAGAATAGTGACAAAAATACTCAACATAATGACTTGGTTTCTCAAAATAATGAAAAAAATCCAACAAAATAATGAGTTTGTATTGAAATAATGGCATAATCTCTCAACATAATGAGAAACTTTCTCAAAATTATGATTTGGTATCTCAAAATATGGCAGATATCTTCCATAAGGCAGAGAGTTTTGACTTTTTTATTTAAGGATGAAAAGTGTTTCAAGTTCAGTGAGTTTAGTGTAGATTAGCAGTAGAGACTGAGCTTCCGTCTGTCAGTCACAATGACATTAACAGGTGGGGGGTTTTTCTAGGTATTTTAAACCATCCTCCAGGCATTTTCCTGGAAACTTAAGTTCAGTGTCAGGTCTTCAACAGTAGTACTATAGACTGAAAGGAAAACATCCTCAGGCCCACCCCCACACTCCACTGCAGAGTAACATACTTTAGGGTAACTCAGGAGGCCAACGAGAGGAGACTGAGGGGCAAGAAAGAGGTAAAGCAAAAAGTAGGCGTTAGATAAATATTGAGAGAGAGCGAGAGAGAGAAACTGAGTGTGTGTGCGTCTGTGATTTCACTGAGTGTTTACTCCTGTTATGCTGATTTATTGATTTTCATTATTAGCTACATAGAGGCTTTCATACATTGTTTACTTTGATAAGATTGTTTTTGTTTGTTTATTTTTTTTCCTCGTTGTGGTGAGTGGTGGGATTGTTTGTTGCTGAGATATTTTGACTCCCTTAAACACATGCCTTAAATTAAACTCTAAGGAACTGAACGTTAAAAGTTGATTGATCGAGTTTAATATGAATGCAGATGTAAGCCAAAGTGGATTTTGATTCAGTCCCAAAGGTGATTTTACTGAAAACTGTCAATGGGTAAATTGCGCTTGCATGCAAGACGGCGGGGGCTTTAACCTGATGCAGAATGCTGCCCTTTGTGCCTTAATAAAAGAATAATGAGTGCGGGAATTAAATCGTATCATTTTGATATCAAGTTTTGTTATTTGTGTGTATGATGTGATGTTTTAACACCACTTTCTCCTCAGAGGCTCTTTGTCTAACTGCGAGAAAGCTTTGGACTTTTTGTAAACTGCAGTATGTTGAAATGTAATGGTTGACTTGTGTAAAGAGAAACATCAATAAAGTTTTTCTGTCTTTACACTTTCTTTCACATCCTGTCTCATCTGTAAAAATGATTTAAGAATCAAATATTAGAAAAACATATAACTGATTATTTGGGTTAAAAGAGTTTAGAGGCAAGAACATTTTTTAAATTGTACACTCTATTATTGATGATTTATTGATGACACAAAGTCTGTACATCATCATGTAGGTGATACAGATTCCATCGATGACACCACCAGCAAACACATAATAAAACAGCTATAGAATAAACGAGAGACGTACAAAAGAGAGGATACAGAACTGGTCATAATCCAAAGAAAGGGAAGCCACTAAAGCAAAACAGAAACAGCGATCATATTTCACTGTAATATAATTCCAAAAATGATCCCAGATTGGTCACTTAATATGGTTTCTATCAGTCATCCTGATCAGCATGGAGTTGCATGAGGTGTTTTTTGTCATATATCACTGACAAATTCTTTCGAGGGGTTTAGGTGATTTCCAGCACCTGAGCACAATACCCGAGTATTGTTCTAGAAGCCATAATGACCCCAGCCGAAAATTCTTCTCTTGACGAGTTATGTGCTTGTGATCTGTTTCGAAATAAACACTTTTTACTCCAAAAGTGCTGAGTGTGCAAATCTCTACCTGGCATCCTGAAAAGAATATTTGGATGTCACCTTCACCAACACTTTTAATTAGTAACTGTGTCAGTAAGTGTGACAGACAATTAAATTTATTGAAATTTGATTACATGTAACTAGTTCTGGGTAAGTGGTTACCGTCCAGCATGGCTACTATCCTATTAGACATTTGTGAACTGTTGTGATAGTTAACGTATGATTTCGTGAGTTATTAACAAAAATATATTTAATGAGGTCACAGTGACCTTTGACTACTAAATTATAATAAATTCATCCAAGTGTCCAAGTGGACGCTTGTACCAAATTTCCTGAGATTTCTCGTTCACGAGAATGGGATGGACGTGAGGTCACAGAGTCCTTTCACCAAAATATAATGAGTTCATCCTTGTGTCCAGGTGGTCATTTGTGCCAAATTTGAAGAAATTCCCTCAAAGTGTTCCTGAGAAATCGCGTTCATAAGAGTGGAATGACCTGAAAACATCATGCCCGTGGCCACGGCTCTCGCCTGTGAATCACAAAGGTCCTCCAGCATACAGTCATGAACGTGCACAAAAAAATATGAGGCATATGTGTCCAGAAGTGTGAGAGATTAGGTGCGGACAAGCTCCGGGTCTGTTGATCATGCATGCACACACAAGCACACAAGATAAACTGATTGGTATCCAACATTATTTTATAATGTGTTAATTTACTTTGGATTTCTGACATATTTTCAACAGCTGGACAAAATTTTTAACCATCCCTCTTCTCCCATTGTACATCAGGTCTTATGATTGTCAAGCCATTACAGCTACTACAGTCCATTTGTCAGTCTGTAAAAGACAGAGACATGGAGGACATGTATCTCCTTCTTCAAATCAGAATATAACATAAACACACCCCTTTTGTACCATATTGTATTTCTTTAAATGAAAGTACTATATTCCACTGCATGATCAGATTATGATTATGGTGATATGGATCATTTTCATGCCAGCTTTTGATATTAAACTCCCCCCAAGAGAGACGTCCTGATTAAATACTGCTTTTTAAAGCAAGCTTTTGAGTTTGTGACTTAATATGAAAAAATTAGAAGATTGAGATGAAAAGCAGCTGTTATACTAGATATGAAAGATTATTTGCATTTTAGTTTGATTTGATACGTTGGTCTTCACATAATAAATGTGAATGAGAGAGCAAAGGAGGATATTATACTAATTATAAAAAAAATCATTGAAGCCACAGCTGCTGTCACCAACAACCACACCACGGATTTTAATGAAGACACCACAAATTTTTAATGAACACGCCTCACAGATTTTTATTTAAACAACAAGTAATACAATATGTGGCCTCATTAAACTTTACGCAATCTGCTTCAGGGATGGATGGTTGTTATACACTATCAAGGGATGAGTCAATCATGTCGGTGATGTTTTAATCAACCATTGTGTTGAACAAGAGACGACAGTATATAAAACCAGCCACACTATTTCAAGACAGGATTGAGCAACTCGTGCTGCAATAAACGTTCATAAGGCCCTCCTTTTTCTTGTGCCTTGTGTTGTGATTTATATACTTCATTTTTACGGTTGGGTTTACTCAAAACCACAAACATTCCTCTCACACATTCTTATGGGCACAATGCCTCTACATTCACACCAAACAATGAAGAAAGAATTTAGAGTCCATCACGTACAAACTATTTACACATACGGGAAAACAATGTATATCAAAGCTCATGTCTGTGCACTGATTAATCCCGCTTATAAGACATCAGACGCTGGCAGCATACCGTCACCTCCTCACACCCACACTCGTCCTGGTGATGAAGACCACAAGCAGACATAAATTAGTGACCCACTGCGGTGCTGTGGTTGGAGTTAATTGTCCCAGCCTAAATAAAAAAAGGATAGATTTAACTGAGCATGTCAAACTGACCTACTTTTATATAGTGTAGAACTTCCTACTGTTGCCTTATGTAGTGATATACAACAGACAAGGAAACTATGTGGTGTCTGTCACAAGAATCTCTTGGCAAATGAGTCCGTTTTATAAATGTGGCCGAACTCCACACTGCTGCAAGAGAGGCGTTTTTACTGCAAGAGGGGAGGAAAAAAGCCAAGAACAAAAACTTAAGGTAGATGAGCTTCTTTACTACTCAAAAGGCAATTTTTTTGGAAACGTGTCACAATTATGAATGACTATAATACTTTTTTTTTTTTTTTTTAGCATCTAGTTTTTTCGACCCCATATGAGCCGGTTCACAGCCTTAGATCCTGACTCTGCCAAAGTCAAGGTATAAATCTGAAGGTGACTGTGCCCTCAGGTCCCCCTCGGCTTTGGGACGACATGTCCCAGGAGGTGAGGCTTTGCAGAATTAAATCACTTCTTGAAACCAATTTTTAAAGACTTGCTTTTATGTGATGTAATCTTTTGTATTTCTATTTATGTTTTTTTTCTTGTTTTTCTTGTTTATCTTATTTAGCGCTCAGTCTTATCTCTACTATGTTTTTGCATCTTTTGCTTTGTGTTTTGATTTTATCCTTCATGTTGCCTTGCTGCTTTGACTTTCTGTTGTTATATATTGCCTCCTGGGTGCTTTGCTCCCGCTTTGCCTGTCAAAGCACTTTGTAAACTATGTTTTTAGAGGTGTTATATATATAAAAGTTATTAGGATGTTGATGTTTTGTGTGGCTCAAATGAAATACTAATAATAATAATATGAATGCCTCCATACTGCTTGTCTGGTGTAATCCAAGTCTCCTAAAGCCCCTACATGCCGTACACAGTTCAAATGGCGTGCACAAGCATGTGAACGTGGCTCCGAGCTAAGGATCTACAGTGAAAATTTAGGCTAAAAACATGGCGTCTTTCAAACAACTTGGCATTCTGGGCATTTTGAGGACATAAATACAGATATATAGATTGTCAAAACATAATTGAAGAGTATGGAGCAGTCGAAGATCACGAACAGGCCACACAAACACATATTCACACCGACAAGAAAGACAGACAGACAAACAGCCAGAGGGAGAGAAAGACATGATAACATCAGAAAAATTTTTCTTCTTTCTCGTCACGTGTTGACTTTTCTCGTTCATGTCACGCTGCCTTACATCCATCAATCATGCCATCAAGCTTAAACATGCAAGGTAAGGTGAGGTAAAGTCAACTATACTGTCACTCACAATTATTCAGAGTACAATGCACAATGAGATTCAGTCTCTGCATATAACCCATCCTAGAACCTCACAATAGATGCACATTAGACCACAGAAGCCTTGTTTGAGGGATTTTGTCTTAAGGAATCTCCTCTGGTAATTCTTTTATTTCAAGGTTTGAAAATAAGACTTCATAGTTGATAAATGATCAAACTGTGATCACTATGGATGATCAGATAAAGGGGCCAGCCCAATTTCTTTTTCCACCTTCCAGAAAATATGATAAAAGTTAAAATATTCTTTTCCATCTTTTGCCCAAGACTTCCTACAACCCTCTGAAGGACCCCTGTCGATCTCCTCGACGCAGATGACCTGTCCGGGCAGTTTACACTAAATACTTCCAAGACATTTTATGTTTTTGGTAATCTCATCACACATCCTTTTTCCAGTGAACTAACTGTTTGCCCAACTTGTTTCCCCTCACTGATTACAGTTGATTTGACAGTAGATGCATAAACTCTCAGCCTCATTTTAAAAGAGGTGGAGTTTCCTTTTTCTTTGATTGACTATGAATACTTTATCTTCAAAATAAAAATGCACAAACTACTAAGAAGGGAGTCGTTAGGACACGTCTGTTTGATTGAAAAGCCTCTTGATTATTTACAAATATGAAAATAATAACCTGCTAACATTGTAAGTTTGTGGGTGTTTGCATTGTTTATTGGAATATCATCATTTCATTTCATTTCATTATCATCATTCCACTCGTTTATGTCTGTTGTAAAGCACAGAAAAATTTTATTTTGTTAAAAAGTTTTAACTCTGCCTGTTAAACATTGGGTTTATTAAAACAACAAGCTACTTCCAGGATTAAAAAGGTGCTTTGTTTTTTCCCTGTGCTTTTGTAATGTTTATCTTCCATTTGTGAATACTAATAAAATGGAGAAAGAAATAATAAAAAGCAGCATTGTTTTACAAATTTAAATAGCTAATTTTACAGGATAGACACACCAAGTGTAAACCTCTGGCCCCTACTTCACTTTTTTTTTCAAATAAGGCACTTTTAAAAAAGAAACTGAATAAGCCTGATGCAGGCCTGGAGCCATAGCCACTATCCTGGCTTAAAAGCATCAAAAGCATCGCTGTCCTTAAAGAAACCTCTGTTTGTAGTCACAATTCTGTCACACTAATGTGATGCCTCTGAGGGTTTCCATTGAATCAGTCACATAAATCAAACTTCTCGAGAAACGACAAGGAGGAAAAAGGAAGAAAATACCTGACGAGTTCTTGTGTGTTATTATATGATCAACATGTAGGTTGAATAAGGTGATGTTGTATCAGGTATGTAGGTCTAATGGGGGTTAGATAGACATGGTGGCACTCTTGTTTATCAATGAAAATCAATCTCATATGACACAAACGAATTTGGCCCATCATTGAATACTACTTCTTGGATGGAAATCTCCTACTTCCTACTGTGTGGTTTAAGGATATAATGTTTGGCTTCAACTCAGAGGATCTAATGTTCATTTCACTAAAAAAAATGACAGCATTTCATTTAATATTTTATCCTCGTGTCTGCAACACGCCTGTCTGGTCAGATGTATTAATTTACCTGGTTCTCTGCCTATCCCTCGTCTATCTAATTGTTAAAATACTGTAGTTTTAGAGTAAAATGATTGTACTACAGAATTTTACTTTATTGAGTATTAAGGCAACCTGTGTGGGCTTGTGTGAATGTTTGGTTTTTGTTTGGCTGTTTTTTTCCCATTTCATTTTTGCTGAATATGAAAATGGAAATACTGGACCTTTAAATGTATATATACCGTACCATAAATTTCCACTAATAAACTGTTATTTCTGAAGAGTTTGTGTTAAGAACTTGAGTGACATTTTATGACTTTTCCATTGAAGTAAACCACAGAAAGATGACAATGCCTAATATTCACCTAGGTATTGCTGAGCATTTTGTAGGATAGTGGCCCCTGGTGGCCGTTTTACTGAAGTGCGAGGCTAACTATATCCACTGTTTAGCTTACTGGTCCACCTCGAGATTTAGCTATTAACTAAACACAAGTGGGTGAGAAGAATACAGCATAACGCAAGGGATTTACTCTCACTGAATTAAAACACACGCCTCACAAAGAAACGTTGCTCCGCAGCACAGAGCCACCCCAGTAAGTTTCCATTTCTAACGGATTGAATCGGTTCCTACAAATGTGTGCTAACGTTAGCCACATTAGCAAACAGGCGTAGCGGTTGCTAACGTTACAGTGCTACCGGCTGCACGAGCGACAGGTACGGATTCCTCTGACGCGAAGGTCGCGAGGCACAACCCGGTGGGGTAATGTTGAGTATTTTGTATGAATAGTTTATTTGACGGTTATGTTTTCCTTGAATAATGAGCAATCAGTCAGAAATAGTGGTCTGCTAACTGATATTAGCATAACTAGCGTTAGCTAGCTAGTCAGTGTTAGCTATAGGCATTAGCGGCTTCCCTGCTAGCCGGCTAGCTAATTTGATGCTAACTACCATCACAACTGACCATAGCAGCATGGATGTGACAAGCTAATGTTAGCTGTTTTGATATATGTTTTTCCTAATATATTCCTCTTTACAGGCAGCCATGTCAGGAATCAAACGGAAAATAGAGGGCAATGATCCCGACTATGAGGACATTTCTCTGGTCCAAAATAGTAAAAGAAACAAAGCAGCTGAACATAATGGTAAGTTCATGCTCTGCACCCTGAGACAGTACAGTATACCTGCTTTACATATTGTGACAGCTAACGAGTAGCTGCACTCAGGTGATCACTGGTGTCTGATATACTGTATGTTCCTCCTGTTTTTCCAGCCCGAGAAGCAGCAGTGCAGAAGATTGAAACCATCATAAGAGAGCAGTTTGCTTTGGAGATGAAGAACAAAGAACATGAGATAGATGTGATAAGTCAGGTATCTGGATGATACTGGAAGCGTCAGTGTTGTCAGATTGGCTTGATGTTTTCCAGCCCAATATTTGCTCAAAATCCTAAATCCTAAAGTGATTTAAAGAAGCTCAAATAGTATCTAGAATAAACAATACAAATTAATTTATAAACAACATCAACAAAATTGTGGTTGATCACAATTTTTCAGTACAACATAGTAGTAAATAATTCAGGTGTTCGCAAGTGTGCAGGAGGCTACATCACTATTTTCCATTTCTGCCCTCTGCCTTAAAAATAAAGGGGCAGCTCAAATAACAAAAATTATATGCTTTATCATATTATTATCATATTATGACATTGTAATGCTGCAAACATAGAGGTTTTTAGTGCAGTGAAAATACAGATTTGCAATAACACTACAGCTTGTTTGTGTTTATAAGGTAAGTTGAGGGTGGGTGGTGAAGATGGTAACTTATATCTCTTCTCAGCAGAACGAGTAAAACCTACATCAAAGAGTGATTAGATGTATTCTCATAACTAAAGGAATACAATGCATGAATATATTTTTCATATACTGTCATGTATAAAGTATTTAAGAAACAGCCCAACTCATGGTAAACTACTCGGATCCTTTCCACCCGCCCCAGGCCAATTTTAACTTGCACAATGCAACCCAAGGAAAACCACCCAGTCTGGCAACACTGCATTTCTTCTTTTCAGTGTACTATATTTCACTTGTTTTGTAATGGAGAAAAAATGCGTTGATACAGAATATAACTTACTAACTAACAGAATTTTGTTGTATGTTTCGAGTGATACAGCAGAGCGTTTTGATTCAGTATTTTTTCATTATTTTTCAGCGACTCAATGAAGCCAGGAGGATGATGGACAAGCTAAGGGCATGCATAGTGGCCAATTACTATGCCAATGCTGGAATGACAAGACACCCAGAGGTAAATTTCACATATATTCATGCTCTAAACAGCTGTCAGTGGCTCTAACGCTGCGTCGGAATTTCCTATTTGAAATTTCCAGCTTCTGACTTCAAAGCACTCCAGATGCACAACACCAAAACAAACAACAACAAAAAAAACATTGCTATCCCTGACAAATTGATAAGTTTCTTTGGAAAGTGTTACCCCTTGCAGAAATATTACAGAGGAAGAAAAACAGTGTATGAGGTAGCAGACACCACTGTAAGCCCCTTTTACACAGAAAAAAAAAAAATTAAAACCCACCAACAGCCACTATCATCTGGCTTTTGTCTACAATGAGAAAGGCTACAATCAGCATTCACTCCTGGGTCTCGGTCAGATGATGCTGCTGTACATGACATCTGGGTGGACCAGTAATTTTCACCCCTTTTCAGTGAAGGCAGTGAAGGCTAGTTGCCTCAGCTGGTAACTTCTCGAATCCTTTTACTCCTTTTTCATACAAGTGCTGCTTGGCATGACTGGGTTTGACAGAGTGCATCAGCCCTGCAGAGTTTGCACCCACTTTTGTGTGTTTCTTGTAACTGAAGGAAGCTCATATTTAGTCAAGTGGCTGGACGGAAAAGCATCTTATTTCCTATCAGTCACAATGAAAGTTCCCTGTTATTATTTGATCTAAAAGCTTTTATTTTGAAGCTACAAAATGAGCTGAGTGAGTAGTGTTCCTTTGTACCTTTTCTAGGAGAAATATTTTTGAGGTCTGAGGACACAGCATAAGATAGTGGTACAGTACAGTTGCAGCAACCACCATTTTCTCTGTCTCCTAGCATGCTTCCAAGAGTGACCCTGCTGTGTTGAACCATCCAGCCATCCGCCGGTTCCTGGAGTCCCCATCCCGTTCGTCTTCCCCTCTCAACCAGGGCTCTGAGACTCCTTCTCTGGCCCACTCAGAGTCCGAGTCCCTCTCACAGCAAGGTGAGGGAGCTGACAGGGACGGAGAGGGATCCTGGAGGGAGGACGGCAGCAGGCAGGAGCGCAGACCGGGACGCAATACAGGCAAAGTGAGTTCAGCTTGACAAAGGTGACGGGGTAAAAGGGTTTATTTGATGAATGCAAAGCAGGTATCAGCATCAATATTGCATCTTTTTAATCTTTCATCAAGCCTGTTTTGATCTCCATTATTTGTCACAGGATACATTTGGTGTTCCAGTCATCGGAGCAGAGCAGAGGGTGACATACCACACCACCGGAAACGAGGCGTCGAGACTCTATGCAAAGAAGACAATCGTAGTGGGGAATGTGTCCAAGTATGTAACCAAACTAAGCAAATGTTTGACTCACTTAGTCATAATTACGACCTTGTATGTTGTACAGCAGGTCTTTCCAATTGAGAGGTGAAGAGCCTGACACTGATTTATGATAGAATATCCCATTTGTCTCTTTTCCTTCTCTTTCAGTTTTTGGTTTTTTAAAAATGAAATAATAATTCCAAAAGTAGCTAAAACAATAAGGTGTTATTAGTCATAGATGCTGGTATCACTGAAAGCATAGAATGGCCAGTAGTTTTGTCTTAGGTTTTCAGAAAGGCTTTGAAAGGTTTAAGTCAACAGATGAGACCTATGAATGAGTTCTAAGCCATACATTGACTTAAACTTTGGCCTTAAAGCTTTAGTTACCCTAGTGGGGTTGTTGTAGTAATTTAAATATCAGCCAGATGAGTTGAAGGATCAAAAATCCATTGAAATATAGACAGAGCACCAAAAACCGCTAATCTTACTTTACTTGATGGTATCAGAATTTTTTGACCCAAGTAAATCCCTCAGATAAATGTGTTTGTTGATAACGTGAAAGGTTTGATCCAAAAGATGAGATGAACTGGGTTTGTTGTTTTTATGAGTTACTAACCCTGTAAAACAGGTGTGTCTCTCCTTCAACAGTTTTGCACTTGAGTGTTTTTAAAGCCCAGCCTCTTAGTTGAATTTACCTTGTTATTGCACGACCGTGCACTAAAAAAGCTGAGCCACAGTTTGGTTTCGCTACAAGCCCAGTCTTGATGCAGTGTGAAAACATGTTTTTACTCTATTTATCTTCCCCCCTGGGAGCGAGTGAATCCAGATAACTGACAGCTCCCAGAGACAACTTGGTTCAGTGTAATACGAAGCACACATTAATTCTAGGAAGCTTGACTGACAAAGCCCATGTATCATGAGAGACTAAATGTCTCTTGAGGGTTAAATGTGATAGTCATTTCTCATGTGATACAGTGCATAGTTGTGCATAATAAGTCTTCAACCTGACGCAGCACACATAGAAAGTTAATAAAAGATGAAGAATGGGATTAGAAGAATTTAAGTTGACCTAGATTGTCGACTAATGTGCTTCTTTCTCTCACTTGTAAAGTTGTGTTGAAGTGTTCGCTCTATTCATGCATAGCTTATTTAGAATATATAGAATACATTTAACTTTCTCAAACCACCTAATCACTATACATTATCCCTTAAGTTCACTGGTGCTATTTTTTTCCCCTCTTTGTCTCTCACCCTCAGGTACATTCCTCCAGATAAGCGGGAAGAAAATGACCAGTCAACCCACAAGTGGATGGTGTACGTGAGGGGCTCCAGGAGGGAACCCAGCATCGACCACTTTGTAAAGAAAGTCTGGTTCTTCTTGCATCCCAGCTACAAACCCAATGACCTAGTGGAAGTCAGGTTTGTGCCAGCCTGTTCCTCTAGATATGTGAGACAAGCAGATTGTACTGTTTGTAAACACTCTTCAGTTATTCTCACAGTTTCTGATTAAGGCAGGGCTCTTCTTTATTGACACTTGGGTGCTGTTTTATGTGGTTACCTCAGGCACCAGAAGAAGTCAGCGAGACAGGGACAAACTTGTTCCAATAAGATTTTCCCTCACGGTGTTTGGTTGCCCGTAGGCACAGTGTTTACTTATAACCTTATTATTCTGTAGGTCAGTAATTGGCCCCACCTTTTTCCACACACCACTTACCAAACGGAAGGAGGTTAGGAAGCAATTTTGGATAGTAGCACCTGGATGTGTAAGAGACTGTCTTCATCATCAGCTGATGTTTAATTCAGGACAGCTTTCCTTTTAGATCAGGCTCCAATAGCAAAAACAGCCTCAGACTCTGCAGTAAACAAAAGAAATTCCTTTAATAAATACGCCCCCTTGTGGATATTTTATGCTGCAGATCATTCAGCCTTGTCACCATCAATCATATTCCAGCTGAAAGTTAAAAAAAAACCAATATTTGTGTTTCTGAGTGATAATCCAGTTAAATCTTACCGGTGGATAGTGTTTATGCAAACTGAGAGAAGACATAATCATTATCCAGATTGTTCACACACTTCATTAGGCGGAGTCTGTGACGTCGTGTAGCACAGATGAGTCAGACTAGAAATCAACATCAACATGACTAATCATGGGCACTCCTAAATCATACACACGGCAGGGCTCCACAATAACTTTTTCCACTGCTAGCATGTGCTGCCAGCTTTATCAGTTGGTTGTGCATGATTGAGCACATGATTTGATTGCTTGGTAGAGCAATGACCTTGTCTTTTGATACCCCAGTTTTAAACTTTATCAACAGCACATTACTAGTACAACACACCACCCTTTTCCCAAAAGGTGTTCCCCCTAGACATGAACATTAGATGAACGTACTTCTTTGTTAAATGGCATTTAATTGACTAAATGTAGGCCACAGATGCACTGCACACATGAGAAGCAAAACATGCAATCTTTTTTTAATTTTTAAGAATATAAAAATATGCACCCATCTTTGTTGCTGTCTGGAGCCTTGCACGGCGTAGTCACTCATGAAAAATATGCTTAAGTGTTTGCCTTTGCCCATAGCACTGAGGTGTGCATATTGGTGTCACACACTTCATTTAGAAATCACTTAGAAGGACTTTTGCCCCCGAGTTTTGTGGGTAAGATGTCTCATTTTAGATTTTATCCTCTAAAAGTGGCACAGGATTTAAGTTTGCCCATGGCTTCTGAATAAATGATCTCTTTGATCAGTCAGCAATTCTTATCCCGAGCTGTAGCCTCCAGGCTGTTTCAGCTGACAAGGCGCTCACGTTGCCGTAGCAGCCGCTCATAAGCTCTCTCTGACTGACTCAAGTCTTCATTCCCTGTGAACCCCACACAGGCTCAATGCTCTCTGCTGACTCTCGACACAGCCTGAATGTAGATGAAGGGGTAAATGAAAGTAGGAAAAACAAAAATGTGTCACTCATAGGGTATACTCGAATAGGCACATAATCTACATGCATATACACATGCTTTTGTCAGTGCAGGCAGTCAGATCACTTCCTGTTATGTGGGGATTAAAACCTCAAGCTTCAAAGGGGGGAAGAAGAGAGGCCGTCAAGTCATTGATTTTAAGAGATTATTAGCTCCATCTGAGTCAAAAACCAGGGTGGGAGCTTCGGGTTTTTTTTCTTTTCTTTTTAGAAAGTCATTGTGATGCATCCTCTATAGATACTTTTTAAAAAAAATCCAGATTTGTAGTTTTATGACATTACAGAGAGCTTTCTGAATGTGTCTGTTCTCAGTGAGCCTCCCTTTCATTTAACACGTCGTGGTTGGGGTGAGTTCCCTGTGAGGATCCAGATCCACTTCAAAGACCCTCGCAACAAACGTATTGACATCATCCACCAACTGAAGGTCAGACCAGATCATAGAACACATCATCACCTGGCTTGTTTTCCCCTTCAGACTCAGACACAGTATTTAGACACAGTTTTATTTCGATTCTGTTTTAATCTTTAGAGAAATTGTTCTATGCTGCTGCTAGTAAATTGCAAATTAGATACTAATAATCATTTATTGCCCCTTAAAGTTGCCTACTTTGATCTGCTTGTGTGGACACATTACCTTATTTTTAAACAATATATGATTCAGAAAAAGATAAAAGTCTAAATACAAGGGACCAAAATAAGATTGTGACATTAAAGGGGTAATTCAAATTAATTTAAGTGGGTTGTATGAGGTACTGGTGGTCAGCACACCTCCGATTTCAAGAAGCAGCAGGAATCCTGGTGTAGGAAGCTAAACTGCTGTGGACAGGGTCAGCAGCAAAAATATTTTAGCCATCTGATAAATCAATATCTGTTTAAGTGCACTATAGTTGGAAGATTTTCACCACTTCATTATGCCGCCAGACAGCATTTTCCGATGGGAAACCGCCATTATAGAAGCCAAATATCACACCCTCCAAAGCCACCAGACACCTTTGGCAAAAACTTGTTTTCACCTTGCAGAACATGGGAGTTACTGGTCTGCCGCTCTCTCAATTGGTTAGTTTGTTTGTGTTACTTAATGGTTTTTGTGTTTTAAAGGGTTAGTTCAGATTCATCAAAGTCACTCAGTCGGCTAAAAATAACTAACCGATCTAGGCAGTTGTAGACCAGCAGCTCCCATGTTCTGTGAAGTAAAATTTTTGACAAAGGAGCCTGCTTCATTTGATAAGAATGATTTTTGGCTTATTTAATTGTGATTTCTTAGTGGAAACGGCTGTCTGATGGCAAGGTAAAGTGCTGAAAATATTCTAAATATAGCTTACACTTTGATTTGAAATTGATATCTTTTATTCTTTTAGGTGGCTATACATTTTGCTACATTGTTTAGCTTCCCTCAATGTGACTCCTGCTGCTTCTCCAAACTGGGCCATGCTGACTGCTAAAAAAAAGATCCAGTATAGGGATTTTGGCATAGTGAGGAGCTACATCGCTATAGGGATGTTGTGTCTCACAACCAGATCATAAAACCTCATGAGAATTTAAAGTAATTTGATTTAGTCATTATTATGAACAATCATCTGCAGTTTATTGGACTTTACAGCTATAAATAGAGATTATAACTCAATTATTTAGTTCACTACCTCGATTTTATGACCTAAACTCCATATCAACTTTATTGTGACCTCTCTTTTCTTATCCTCCAGTTGGACAGAACATACACTGGGCTGCAGACACTCGGGGCAGAAACTGTAAGTTATAAATGTTCACTCTGCTTCCTGCAGTGACTTTGTTTCTCAGAGCTTCGCTCTGACGATGAGCTATATTTGTTCCAGGTGGTTGATGTGGAGCTCCATAGGAACTCTCTTGGGGAGGACTACATCCCTCAGCCCTCTTCCTCCAAGGTGACTCACAGAGCAGCCAGCCCCATGTTGGCCCAAAGTTATGGACGCTCCAGTTCTCCCATCTCACATGATGCCAGTGTAGACAAAGGTATACACACGTAATCATTTATAGCTTTAAAAATACTCATCAAAAGTGTATGTTTACGTTTTAGCGAATTTACAGTTTCTACCTCTCAACTTAAATGCACTCTCCTCAATTCCTTCTAGGTTTCATCAAAGCAGAGATGGGGAGGTCTGCAGGTGGCCATAGCTCTGGGCTCACCGCTGGTGAACGCACCCCAACCCGGCCCAAAGTCAGTGACAGGATCACTCTGGGTTCCCATGGCAACTCAGCCTTCCAGCCCATCACAGCTAGCTGTAAGATTGTTCCACCAGGTCAGCCACCAAGCCCTGCCGAGTCTCCCGGAAAATCATTCCAACCAATCACCATGAGCTGTAAAATAGTTTCAGGTAAATGTCTCCACCTAGTGGCCATTTCACAGTGTTCCCAAAGCATTTTTATGGCTTTGAATGCCGCATTCTTCATAAATAATAGTTCATAAATAAATTCTTCAAATAATTACTGTATGAAATTGGATTTTGTCAGTCAGATGTCAGAATTTAAAACTCTGTCACCTGACAATATTGTTAAAAAAGCCTACTTAAAAATTAAAAAAACTCTTTACGTAGGCAAAGTATGAGCACTGCTAAGAAATGCTGAGAATCTACACTTAACAGTCTGGATATTAATCTTTATCAGAGATCTAATACTTACACTATTGTTCTGTCTCATCCATTTTGCACACTTTGTTCCCTGGCACTGCACTCATTCCTCACTTGGTGTAATTATTTAAAATGCAGTCATTGTTTGGAATGTGCTGTACTGCTCAGGAGGGAGCAAGAGTTCTCATGAGTTCCTTCAGGCACACATTTGCTGCTCTATGCATGAACTGTAGGTTTTTTTCTGCAGAAATTTTTAAGATGCCTCATCTGACCTCTCTAAATCTCCATCATGGATAGTTTACTTTTGGCCAGATGCCTTCAAATTCAGTTAATGTCTGCTTGTCAAGCAGTGATGCGAATTACATCAACAATAGGCGGTGGTCCAAAAGCCACAAAGAGGGAAGAGAATTTACATTTATATGTTCACATATCACATAAGATTTTTCATCTATTCCAGGGTACAGGTTACATAAATACCTTAACATCATGAACAACTTTCAAATGTATAAAATGTTTTGTTTGTTTGTTATGTTGTGATTTGGTTGCTACGACTGTACAGGTGCTGTTAGTGTCAGTATATTGCTTCACGCTTGCATCTTGCAAGCTAACATTAGCTCATTGCCTCAGAATGGACGTGTGCTGTTTTAAGTTGTAGTAGAATCCAAATTACACACAGGTTAAACCTACTCCAGGCAGTATGAATGTGAGTATTATGTTAAAATGTTTTATTAAATACAAGTACTTGGTAAATAATTCTTTTTTAGAGCTTAAAATTCAAACAGATTTTTTATTATATCCCTCACACTTTTGCCAGTATGGCTACAACAATTAGTCGACTGATCAATTAGTTGACCGAAAGACAATTATTTGCCAGCTATTTGATAAAAAATTATTGTTTCAGTCATTTTTCAAGCCAAAATGTCAAACATATGACAGTTCCTGCTTCTTAAATGTAACGGTTTGCAGGGAACTGAAAAGTCTTTGGGTTTTGGACTGTTGGTTGAACAAAAGAAGCGATTTGAAGACGTCTTCTTGGGCTCTGGGAAATTGTGATGAGAATTTTTCACATTTTATAGACTAAATGATTAATTGATCAATCATGAAAATGATCGACAGATTAATCACTAAGGCTACTGAAAACTGTCTGTGATTTGATGTGGTTTTATACATTGTTTCACTCATTCATTGACTTACCTGGTTCCATCAAAATTCTGATTTACCATGGCATTCCATAGAGTTAAAATAATATTCACCTAACCATAATCATTTACCCTAGAACTTCAATTGGACTGAATTACAATAAACACCATTTTCATGTTCATTTGTTTTAACAATCCTTAAAGAGAATTATTTATCACATAGCTTGTGCACTTTCTCCTCCACAGGCTCACCCATCTCCACCCCAAGCCACTCCCCGCTGCCTCGCACGCCCACCACCTCCACCCCAGTCCACAGCAAGCAGAGCTCTTCGTCAGTGCTCAACAACCCTTATATCATTGTTGACAAGCCAGGCCAGGTGATCGGCATGGCTTCCTCATCGGCCGCCTCCACAGGTACACCCACGTCTCCTACTCAGTGTCAAAGTGTCTCTTGAAATCGGAAGTGGACCTGCAACAAAATCGAGAAGCAGTGTCTGAGCCGCCCACATAAAATATAAAAATGGCTGTGAGGAATGTACTCTAGAGCAGAACAGATGATGAACAATACTCTGTACACTTTTTTCCCTTCTCTATTCAGGTATTCTTGCTCGTCCTCCTTTACCCCCTTGTTCTGTCTTATCTAGCTTTGTACTCCTTCCCCTCTGTTTTTTCTGTCTTTTGTCCCTGATTTGCACTCTAAGTATGACGTGTGGTGAGCCAGCAGGATCATTGCTGGATGAGAGGTTGCCATGGTGACTGAGCTGCTGTGTTTCATTGCCAGATTAGGAGGATGAGACCCCACGCTCACATCAAGTTTTGTGTGTGTTTGTGTGTGTGCGCGTAGTCCCCCATAAAGAAGGTATGCAATTATCTGGAAAGATGATAACTCACCGTTGAGGGAAGGAAGTGTGCACTTCATGTGTGCGTCACTCCATCGTGGAGCAGAGTCATCTGACATCATCAAGGCCGTTGTATTTACTTCCTCACATCAGCAGCGTCGGTTCATATTCCACTTAGGAGCTCTTTCCTCTAGATTGCTCACTCTATCTCAGCCACTCAGCCACTCCCACACTTTCTCCACAATGCACTGCTCAGCCGGATCCTGGTAGCAGGGCTGGAGTGCTATTAAGTGATGTTTTATCAAGCTGGATGAGGTTGATGTGGGTGTCATGGCTGATTCACCAATCCTGGGATAAAACAAATTTTCATGCAGTAGTTAAGGAACAAAACTTTAGGCTTTGCGAGCAAATGCGGCAGCCAAAGCTCGGCTTCAGCGCCCACGCTGAGCAGCCCTGACATGACGCTGTCACCTCGCACCACAATGGCCTTGATGTCTGTGGAAGGGATGACAGGAGCTGCAGTGAGCCGTCACCAGTACAGTCATCTCCTCCAAGACTTATTGTTTGTGTTTTTGTGTGTAAATCACTCAACAGGAAGCCCCTCAGCCAAACAGACTGCTGCTCAAGGCACCCGCTCTCCAGCCCCCAAAGTTCACACTGGCACCTTCCTCTCCTCAGGGGTGAAGGTGAGTCTGCAGAGTCTGAAGCTACACATACACTGTACAATTTTAGAAATGTTGTTGTTTAATTCCACGACAACACACTTATTTGCCGATTATCTCCCAATTCGATACCATCATGATACTTGGGAACCAATTCAATATTAAGATTTATTGCATTTTTTTTCTTTTTTCAACAGTAGACCTTGTGAAAAAGTTGAATCATACACTTCTAGAGACTATATATCATGACTATTTCCAAAAACAATACACCATCATTTCTATAGTGCATATAAAGGTAGTAAATAAAATACATTTTGAAGTGCTACATTTCATTATACCTGCTCATGAAGCTAGTACCATAAGAAAATAATAGATAAAATAAGATGTCAAACCAAAATGGACAGAAGTTTGAGTTTTGAGTTTAGACCCTTTCAGGTTGTGTTGAAGCCAGAGTAATATATATTGAGTTAACAACGTGAAGTCAGCAGCTATTAGTTCATTTCCACAGAGCCTAGGGAATATTTGTCTGAAAGTCTGAGCTCACATGTTGTCTTATATTAAGCATTTGAAGTAAGTAGATCTGTTTAAGATACTATTATTGCAATGCTAATACCCATTAGCACGTCAATGAGAATGCCCATTATGTGTCTGCATCAAGCTAACAGACTAGTCAGCACTGGCTAACAAAAAGTCAATTCAGAAAAAAGAAATCACTATACTTAGGAGAATCAATTTTTTCTTTTACCCATAACTCCAGCTGTATGAGTAAATCATCTGCAACATAAAGCCAAAGCTCACGACTGTACAGTCTGACTGTCAGGCCACCACCTGATTGCTCATGCTGGACATATAAAATAGAAAATGAAATGGCCTATTGGACCCTGTGGACCATTATGGCTGTTTACAATCACCAATAAAGAGTTGTCTGAAAGCTCCGTGGCAGGTAGAAGTTTGTTTGCTAACAAGGCAGAAAGGTGCTGCCTTGATCATCTGTGCCATCCTGTGAGGCACCGGTGTATATGGACTCGCAGGTGGCTAGGTAGACGTGGACAGTAGAGAACTGGAGTTAAACAAGCTAGCTAGCTGTCAATATTTTCTGTCCACATGACTCATCGTGTCGCCATAGCGCTTTCAGACTCCGTTTACCACTTCACACAGGTGCAGTTAGAAAAAAAGGTACTGACCTCGGAAAATCAACTCGTGGTTCTGCTTCAACTGTGTGAAAGCCTGACAACAGGCGACCAAAATTTCTGACATGTAAGAAATTCATACAAACGGGAGCAATTGATTGGTCCTCTCTCCCTCCGTGCACTGCCTGGCAAAAAATGCCTGATGAAGGTGAAATTCAGTCCAATTTTAAGATTGCATTGCTCAGAAATCGGGCCAGAAACAGGCTGAAACCGTACAGCCTTAATGGTGTCACTCTTTAACATGAATACTTGTGAGCTAAAACATCTCTTTCTACTGATCTGTTCCCACCAATGTGAAGATAGTCCGTCCCTGTAGTATCTGTATCTTTAACAAAGCGGCATGGTATTAATAGTAGGCCAGGGTGCTATCTTCAGCAGATGTGAGTGCCTTGGCAAGCTATTTAAATGGGACATCACTCTGAAGATAGGATAGGAGGGGGTACGGGGAGCTTTGCAGAGAGAATTGCATGGTTTCTGTATCACTCAGTGTCAATACCCCGCTGCAAAATCCTCCCACTCCCACATGCTCATCATCCCATCATTATCCACAAAGAATGAGATGTGAGTTTTCTGAAAAATTCTGTTTTATCACAGTGGTCGTCTGATTGGCTCAGATTCTACTCTGTTGTAGGCTGCTGGCATCTGCTGTAGTACTAAAGGCCAGGGCAGATGGGGACAGATGGGGAATATAAAAACATCTCCTTGATGAATAAATGATGATGCTGATTTTCAAAAATCTGTTTTAAGCAATAAATCTCTGCTCACTGCTCTGCTGTCTGTACCCTGTTAAAAAAAAAGTGAGGTGAGCTTAATTTCACAGCCAAAATATATCATTAATCATGAAATTGTGTCTTTTTTTTTAATTAGAGAGTGTAATTCACACCAATTATAGCAGCTGCAGTATTTACAACCTGTTTCAAGGCAGCGTGGCCTCCTGTTATAATCCTTCTCTCCATGTGCACTCACTTCTTGTGCAGGTTATTATCAAGCAGGAGCCAGGGGAAGTTTCAACACAGCAGCAGCAGATGGTTTCCACAGTAACCAGCCAGCAGCAACCTGCCGCTACAGCAGCGCACCAGTTTGTCGCAGTGAAGGGAGGTCACATGATCTCCATGTCGGCCCAGAAACAGGCAGGAGGGGCCGCAGGGGCCACAACTGGCAAGGTCGGTCTGTCTTGCATATACCCACACGCCCTTACACAGAAGCACATGAGTCATTTACATGTTAACAGTAATATGCATACGGGTCGTTTAACGTTATGGTCACTCAAAAACTACATTTGGAACTTCTCTCATTTCTAGATGTTGGGCATTCCTGTCAGCTCAACGCTTCAGTCTGCAGTCAAACAGGTGGCTATCAGCAGTGGACAGATTCTGGTTGCTAAAGGCAACCCTTCCGTCTCCAAGGTGATGGGTGGGAAGCAGGTTTTGGCTCAGGGAGTTGCTAAAGCCATTGTCAGTGGAGCAGGTGGCATCTCTGGCCAGCAGGGTGCTGCCAAGGCAGCTGGTGGCTCAAGTGGCAAGAGTGGAGGTCAGAGTTCACACACATAGACAAGTGCACACAGAATTGAATTCCACAACAAATTCAATGTAGTATGAATATTGTAGTTTTTTATTTAGTCACTATTTTGTTCCTGATTATTATGAAAAATAATCTTCTGACGCATAGAGTCTGTCTTTTAATTAGGCTTGTACTTGGACTGTAGTGTCCACATTCAGGTTTATCCATGGAACATGTATTGATATTGTATAAACAGATGCATTTCTTTTTCCAAAAGAGTGAACAATTATTTTTTCTTTTTTGTGTTTGTCTTTAGTGATGGCCACTCTTCAGCTGCCAGCCAACAACCTGGCAAATCTGGCCAATTTACCTCCAGGCACCAAACTCTACCTGACCACCAACAGTAAGAACCCGTCTGGGAAGGGCAAGCTGCTTCTCATCCCACAGGGAGCGATCCTCAGAGCCTCCAGTGCAAGTGAGACATGCTACTTCATCTTTTGAAATACACACAAAAGAACTCAGCGTCGGTTAATAGTCATTCAGCAGTGCCCACTCCCTTCTTCATGCTGAGTTGCAGTCACATACTCAACACGCTCCTGTCAAACTCTTGGGAGTTTCTTTGGCTGTTGGCAGTAATTTTATGGCAGCAAAACACATAATGTGAGCCAGCAGATAACTCCCTGGTGTTGAGTTGGGTGGTTAAAGATGGTAAAAAAACAAACAAAAAAACAACAGTTTAATAAAAATGGAATTTTTAAAAATTAAATTTTATTATTATTTTATTTTAAGACAGGTGTAGCACTTAACTTCATGTTTGGTAGGCGTCGTATACAACTCCTACATTTTAGAAATTTGTGTCTCTAGGAGAGAACGGGAGACCTCAGTCTGTATGCTATAGTATGGTACATTAAAAAAAATGATTATGTTTCCACCTAAATTAAGATGTGCTTCCACTGTGCAGTACATAGTGATTAAATGTGCTGTCTTTCCTTTAATAAATCAGGTGCAGAGACCGATTATGATACTTAGAATAAACCCATGTTTCATTTTTGCTCCCCCTGACTGACTGCTAAATGTTTTGATAAATTATTCTTATTGGCTTTTTACTTGCAAAGCTTTTATGGCACTTTCAGTAAGATTTTACTCCCCAAACAAAAAATCTATGGTGTGTGCTTCCGTGGGGAAAAAGCAAACATTTTTTTTCAAATCGAGCCTATATAATAATTGCATGTCCAAGTACATTATTTCTCAGCAGACACGTGATAACATGCAAGGTTTTATGAGTGGTAATTTTGTTTTTCTTGTATATTTCTTACATGGACAGTTGAGATTGGTTGCCTTGGGAGTGGCTTGGGAGTCAGGACTAACTGAAACTAATACAGTGTGTAGGTGACTCAGTATCTGGGGTTAGTGTCCCAGCCAAATGATTTTCACCCTGACATTTTCCTCCATGCCTCAAGCCGCAGACAGCTGTATTAGAAATGTTGTTGCTCTCAGCTCATCATAAAGTTTGAGGAAAAGTAAGAAACCCACTTCTGGAGTGATTGTGGCTGCTACACTACTGTACCTTCTGGACAGTGAGTCAGTCCCTGTCATCTGTTTTTCTCTGTCGTTTATTTAATGTGCACTGCGAGCTAGAATCACTCACACAGTACACTTCCTGTCATATAAAAAGATCTAATAGATTTAGCTGCATCCTGTATTTTACAGTGGTAAACCAATATTACTCTGTATAGCTCTGCATCAGAATCATTTGTAAGCAAAGTAAAATATGCTTTTTCAGAATGACTAAACATAATGAAGATAATACAAGCTGTAATTTGAGATAAAGAATAACAGGATTGTTTATCAGATCTGGCACTGATATGTACGTGGCTGTCTGTAATTTAGGTCAGCAGTCCCAGAGCAGCTCATCGGCAGGCGCTGGGGGCTCTCAGACCTCCTCCTCCTCCTCTTCCTCTTCCAGCAGTCTGCCTTCCAACCTCTCCTACACGTCCTATATCCTTAAACAGACCCCACAGGTGGGTAGAAATGCATTTACACAATAATACAAACCTTAGAGACATTCATACTCAGAAAAAAAAAAATCTCTTTGATGTCTTTTTTTGTTGTTGTGGATTTTCATTTGTGCATTACTATTTATTTGCTGGCATATTCTGAGCAGCGTTTGAAGAAATCTGTACGAAACTGAAGGTGCTTTCACATTATCCACTTAATACCCATCACCACGGTTACAAAAGAACTGATTTTAGATTTTATTCCCACACAGCTTGACACGACTTGCATGCACAGCCTACAAATGGGGTTCCTTTTCCTTGGTGAATCTCAGATTTTGTCCTCGGAAGAGAGGTTGAGCCTGGTGTGTCCTTAATTAGACACATTCGTTATAGCATTGATCCTGCAGTCAGCTTTAGAACAGTGCTGTCTGTGCATTTAGCCAACAGCATTTAATGAAGCAGTCTGCAGAGGTTTCCACCTACATTTAAAGTAAGGATCCAGGCCGTGTTTCCTAATAATGATCAATCTTCAAGGTTAAGTTAGGTTTTCTAAGTGTAATTTTTACAAAAGTATTTAAATATAGAGTGCACATCTCCTTAAACAGCGAAAGAACTAGGACACACACACAAAGTCACAGTAAGAGCTAAAAGGATGATGAATTGATTTCAGAGAAGGCTAATTGAATTTTCTGTAATTTTCTGTACAGCATAATATGGGTTACATGGTGATATCAGCTGTAAGATTGGTTTAAAAGGGAACTGCTCCCTTTTTTTCCCTATTTATTAATTTTGTGTGGGCTACTTAGCTGATTAAATTTAAAGTCAATGGGATTGTCATGATGTAAATTCAAAGTAATACTGTACTACCCTTTCCCTAACCCTGCTTATCCCTTTCACCCAGGGCACGTTTCTGGTCGGCCAGCCAGCACAGGGTTCAGGGAAGCAGGGAGGTTCCAGCTCGACAGGTCACGCAGCATCATCACCAGCAACTGTTACCCAGCAGGCCATCCGGGTGACAGCTGGACAGAAGGCGGCCATCCTGGCTCAGGTCAGTACGGGTAATAAGATTGAGGGCAGGTCTTTACTGTATCCTCTACAGTGGAAGCTGCTGTAGTTACTACTGTTATGTTTGTGTTCCTTTACTAACAGCCCAGTTTTGATAACGTTAAGAGCTACAAGCACTGTCTGATATTAACTGACTTGTCTTTGGGGTATAAATTACTGAATATCTCGCAGTAGAGCTCTGAAACACACTTGAAAACTTTGGTTCATACTCAACACCTCGGGCTGTCCTGGTTACTTTTCTCACTGAAATATTGATTTTTCTTTTTTTTTTTTGAACCTCATTCTTTCTCACTGCTTGACACCGTTTCTAGTATAAACTGTTTGCTGCCCTCTTAACTTTGACAGAATGTGACCTCAATATGTCTCCAGTCTGACACCACAGTCCGATTTAAACTAACGGCGGAAAGGTTTACTTATTAGTGGCTCTTTGGCAGACGATGGCAATTTATTTTTAAAGTTTATTTCTAGAATGTTGCCTGGCAGCCATCATAGGAAGCCCTATTAGATGGTATTTAAGAATATTTCATATTAGGGGTGTGTATCTCACAGAATGAGACCATTTGATACACATTACAATACATTTTCATATGGTATATGGTATATCATAGAATCTTTTAAATGGCTAAAGATTCTGTACTATATAGTTCAGTCCTGTCACGATGCAATACAATGCGCTTTGTGAATATTTACATTTTGATTCTATTAATGCTATGTTTGTAGGGCACCACTGATTGCAAGAAGAAATCCTGATAGTTTTATTGAATCCAATAACAGGAGAGACAGAGAGAAGGGGACATTACAGCCGTGTTATGCATGAACGCGCTAAAAGAGCAGCGTTCATTAAACATGCTCACATTTTTTATGAACTGAACGAATCAGTTTGCAATTAATGAACCCGAATGTGAACTACGTTCACTCTCAAGAGAGATAACGGCATACACATCGTCAGCTGATAAAAAAGAAAGCGTGATCGCAGCAGAGAGACAGAGTGTACGGATATGGACAGAAATTGTCTGTGTGGTATAAAAACTTTGATCATGCAGCATCAAGTGTATAAACTGCACTGAAGACTGGAGATTGTGTTACAGTGAGAAATAGACGGATAGAGCTGCGTTATATTCGCTCCTCTCGTCTGACTCGTCGCCGCCTTCTTCTCCCTGCAGTTCATGCATGGATTATGGGGTGTTCGATTTGCTCTGAAAAGTCGGACTTTCAAGTTCCCAGTATGTTGACATGTCTGCTGTAGTGTAAAATGTTGTCAAATTGTTGTGAATTGTTCATAACTATAGATACAAGTAATCCTGGCACTTCAAATTAAAACATGAATATTGTGCATAACTTAGCATGACATCATTATAAAGACTCCAGAGTTCCTGGTAGGAGGAGGTTCTACTGAACATTAGATTTTGAAAAACAGAAGAAATGAACATGAACCAGTTGATTTTTGGACCTGTGAACTTTACTTTGAGTTAAAAATTGTGAAACTATGACTGTGAACTAGTTCATTTTAATCTGTGTGAAATCAACTTTGAGCTAGCTCTTTCTAAGTGGGAACTTGCACAGCACTGGGATCTGTGAGTGCTCCCTGATAGTCTGATTAGAAGTAGTGATTATACTTTTGGCAGAGAACAGAGTCAATAATTATGGCCGATTCACCTCATTCCTAAAATGCTGTTCTTATTTCCCTCTATAAATAAACTTGATGTGGTGTGATCTCAGTTTTCTGTGTCGAAAAAAGCCCATTTCAGGAGCAGTTAAATCTATAAAATATACTTGGTTGCTATTGTAGCCTCTTTTCACCCAAATTGTTGAAGTGCTGTGTTCGACTTAAGTCAGTTTTCTTCTTGATCCATCCAATATGTTAGTGAGTGGCTGATTGTTATTATGAGGGAGTCGTCCAGGCATCAGCTGGTGTAAACCTACCTCAATTATGTGCCGCTAGTCTGGACTTAGACAGTTCCTCTCATGGCCTTTGATCTCTTTGATCTCTTTGACTTAACATAACAATGTGACCACTTTGCACTCCTGAAAATATACAGTGGTTATCGAAAAGTATCATTCACATTCCTGGAGTGTAGGAAAAGGATTGAGTTGTGTGGGTTTATCAAAGTCTGGAAAGAAAATTCAGTTTTGATTTTGTATTGATTTTCTGTGCTAATGCCACCACACATGATTCCTGGCTGGTTCAAATAGATTGTTGTGGAGTAATGTAAGTGAATGGTTGCTCTTAGTGTCAGATCCTGACTTCAACTTTGCGATTTCTCTGACTGACAGGTGGTGGGCGGCTCCCAGGGCGCACAGGTGAAGCTTTCCGATGGCTCCGTTAAGACAGTAACAGCGGCGGCAGCAGGCCACTTGTCCAAGCCGGGGACAACAACATTGAGGATGACAGGCGGAGTCATCACTGCCGCCAGCTCCACCCCCAGCTCTGTCAGCGCTGCAGCAGCCGGACAACAGCAGGCTAGTTTCACAGTCCTCATATTTCTCTGTTTTATTCTACCTGACAGCTGGTATGAAATGAACAGCACAGAAAGGACTAAACATTAAGAATGCATTTGAAATATTTTGTTATGCTTGCAAGAACCCCAGATTACCTAACTAACTTATATAAAATATATAATTTCATATTTCCCCAAATAGAAATAATTGGTTGCAAGGTTTTTTTGTGACTTGAGGATTATTTTCATTGTGAAGTTAGATGCTTTTGCTTAAGGAATAATCCCAGTTGATGAATTTTCATTGTTTCTACACTTTTTCATGCTAATTGTAATGATTTGCCACTGCAGTATGAATTCATGGAAAATAGGGTGGATGCAGTAGCAAGGTCAGTGTTGTAGTTGTCAGAGAGAGCAGAGAGTTTAGATGGTGTGTGAAGAGCCCTAAGCAGTTCATCAGCTGCAGTGGTCTGGGTTTGGGTGATTACAGCTTCAGAGTCAGTGGCCAGGCCTCATTAACTTGAGAAATGGAAACACACAAAAAGACTTCCTAGAGACTCCAACACACAAAAACAAATATGTATACAATATGTAACAGAGGAAAACTCTCACTGCCCGGGAGATTTTGATGCAAATACAAAAGAGAAACACATCACTGCTTTTCTGGTTTTGGAAAAACAGCCCTTTCAGGACTGTTAATTGAACTATGAGGACTCTCCGTGAGAGAAATTGACTCTTTTGTCTTTGAGAATTCCATAAAACCGATGACCTGATCGGCACGTCTCACTCTGGGAGTTGCACGGCACTGGAAAACAAACGTGACCAGAGCAAAGACGAGAGGGTTTCTGTGGGTCTCATAAAAGTCTTTGAAAGTCTAAAATACAATAATCAGAATTTTAGACCTTAAAAATGTCTTAAATATGATTGCTTTATTAAGTCAACATACTTGTTTATAAAGTTCCATCACCTTACTCTCACTTTTAAATGTTTTTGACAAAACCCACTCTGCTCTTAAGTTAACTCCTGCAGCTCCTATTCAGTGAACACATAGATGAGCTGTTTCAAACCATGTTCATTGAATTTTTCATATTTTGGGTTTTTTTTTCTTTTGCCAGAATTGATATGAAATTGTTCATTCGTAATGGTTTTCAAAAGGTCTTAAAAAATCTTAAATTTACCTTGAAACCCTGGGTTGAATTTAACTTCCCAGCACTTCCTCTCTTCTTTCTAAACAGCAGTGTGTATTTTTAATTTCATTTGTGACATAAATAATTATATAATAATAACTGCAGAGGAGGTGTGATGTGTCGACGTATAAAATGATTTAGATGAGTATTTTAAATGATAGTTATCAGCCAAATAAATTTTCAAATGCGTTCATGAAGTGGATCATTGCGGTTTGCCTGTGTGGTTGTAGTACACACTGTAGTAGCACAGTTTGTCATCAAAACAATATCAGTAAGAACTCTGTCAAGACTCCCTGTCTTTGCAGTAATTTGTCTTGGTTGACTGACATACATATTGAAAGAGAGCGAAATGACAATGTTTCTGATAGACAGCTGTGTTTTTGTGCTCTCCCCGCAGGCTGGCGATGCTGGGAAGACCGCCTCGCAGCACCACTCGCTCCTGGTGGCAGCCAACCAAGCAGCAGTAATCAGTGCCGCTAAGAGCGCCAGCGCAGCAGCTGGAGGCAGCCTGTCAAAGGCGGCGGTGGCCACCTTGGTTAAGGGTGCTGGCAGCTCTGCCACAATGACAAAGAGCGCTGCGGGTTCAACCGGAGCCGTGGTTACAGTCGCCAAAGGCATCGCCAACATGCCCGTCATCAGCATGTCCAAGGGTGCAGGGGTAGGGACAGTGGTGGGTGTGCCCAAAAGCAGCGGCACATCATTGGTCACAGCAGCTTCATTAGTCAGCGGAGTGGCTGCAGGAGGAGGGAAGACGGGTGCTACTCTGTCAGGTGTGCAGAAAGAAACATCACACTGCATTTATTAGGGCCACAATTAACAGTTATTTTCATTATCAATTAATCTGCT
>JAJHUR010136133.1:0-15229 GCA_027495735.1 Lutjanus campechanus | reverse complement strand
GTGTGTGTGTTTCGAGGGCGGGGGTGGGGGCGGCGGAGGGGGGGGGGATGG
The DNA here is from genome assembly GCA_027495735.1 of Lutjanus campechanus. Taxonomy (NCBI): domain Eukaryota; kingdom Metazoa; phylum Chordata; class Actinopteri; order Lutjaniformes; family Lutjanidae; genus Lutjanus; species Lutjanus campechanus. Next base: position 15,178 of record JAJHUR010136133.1, on the reverse strand, counting down.
TAGCGCATGAGAAACTTTTGGAACTTTCAGGGACTGTCGGAAATTTGGATATTTATCACATCTTTCATGCAAGGAATGTAACCTACTTCGAAAGAGCATTTTCTAAACAATAAGAAATAGTTGAAAATTGGGTTGTTAATTAAGTTGTAAACACTTTGTAAATCATTAATAAGCTGTTACAACACACGAGCAACAGTGATCTGTTGCCAAATTGTGAGGCCACATTTGACTGTTAAGCCTTACTAGCATGCGATTACATGTTAATGGTCAAAAAGTTTCATTTGGTGAATCAAATTAACATGTCAGATTACCAGATTCATACACAAAGACAGTGGTGATATTGTTTACTTTGACATTTTCAGCATTCACTGTTTTACACTTTATAAAAAGGCTCCCTTTGGCAGTTGTAAATGTTAGTGAATCATCAGTAAGATTAATAAGTAGTGAGCAATAGCTGGATCTTGCCAAACAGTGAGCCCACATTGATTTATGAAAACGTATGAAAATTAAAACATAAAGACCAACCACACCTGTGTCTAATATTAGTCAACACCAACTGTTCAGACAAGCTGTTCTTCACTGAGTTTCAATGGACAAAGTGAAACAATAACTGCAGGATCAAGATAATGAGGCTGTCATTAAGACAATGTGGTCAATTATTGACCTGTAGGCTAAATCATCAACTGGTGACTACAGTGATCACTGCCTCTGTGGACAAGTAAAGGTCCTGCTGTCAAAATCCTCCTCAAGAAGTATCAGTAAAGGTAAAAGTACTAAAAGTGAATGGTTCCTGTGAGCGTTTTTTAAAAAAATCATTATTTAATATTGTCATTAAATTACATTTATATATGAGCAGTATATTCATGCAAGGTAAGCTGATTTGAACTACTTTGTTAGTGGGTAGCTTAATTTGCACCAGATACATATTTAAAATCTTAAACTACAAAACAACTAGTAACTATAGTCACCAGATAAAAGTAGTGGGCTAAAAAAGATATTTCCCTCTGGAATGTAAGCACAAGTAAAGTATAGTAAAGTACCTTAAAATTATAATACTGCATTAAAGGTCCAGTGTGTAATGTGTTTATTAGTGTATAATCACCTGATAATGAGACTTGTGTTTTTGTTGGACTGGCTTGGAAGGGGAGGGTAAGGCAAAATGTTTGCAATCTGCAAGCTCACTCCTCGATGCTACTAAATCCTACATACTGGTCATTTGAGGAGATATGGTATACTAATAGAACAACTTAACAAATAAAGAATTTAATGAATATTTGGGGATCCTAGAAAGCATTTAAATATAACTTGCTGTATTACTGCGAAGCACGTGCAAAACGAGTAAGGCCTTATCTAGAGCCAGTGTTTGGTTTGTCCATTCTGGGCTACTGCAGACTCTACTGAGGAGGACGCGCACCCTCTGTAGATATAAATTGCTCATTCTAAGGTTACAAAAACACAACCATTCTTATTTTCAGGTTGATTATAAAGTAAAGAAAACATACTAATGAATTTCATATTTGTTTTGTGCCATATTCTGCCAATAAATCACCATAAATCATACACACTAGACCTATAAGGTTCATACCCATAGATTAACTTAATAAATAAATAGTTGAGTCAATACTTTTGGATTCTAGAGAACATGTGTAAATATAATCTGGCCTAATGTTGAAATCAATGGTGAATTAGTCAACTGAAAATGTATCAATTTTCAGAATCAATTAATTGTTTAAGCAATTTATCAAGCAGAAGTTTGATAGTTCCAGCTCCTGAAATGTGACACTTTGTTTCTTTTCCTTTATTTTCTATCAGTGTACATGAAGAAAAGCAATTTGAAGATGTCTTGTTTAGAGTGGAAACGATTCTGGTCTAGTATTGGTATCGGGTGCCTGATGTAATTCATTTATCGGATTTGGACTGATACCACTGATCCATACACTCATCGTGTTGTAGCACAAATTAATTAATCAATTAATTCATTAATTCATAACTAAACACTTCTCCAGTAGTCTCCACAATTTTTTTGTATCCCAGAATTCTCTGAGTTAGACGTACAGACGGAGCTTTCACTGCATCAACCTGTTGTAACGTAACATGAGACAGTCTGCACCTGATAAGAAAGCGACAGTTGGCTGACTCAACATGTCCGTAGTTTGGAGATATTTTAGTCTCAAAATACAGATGCATAAAAATAAGACAGTAACATATGGACGTATGGGTATGGACAGATATCCAAATTCAGGTATCCGAATCGGTTAAAAAGTCAAACAAAGCGGGTCGGTAAATCTCTAGTCTTCTTGAGAAACTGTGATATTTTTCTCCATCTTATGACCCAAAAAATAACTGACAGAAAGTAATCATTAATGTGCAGCCTTAATCTGCCCTATATTGTCTTCCCTGTGTAACTTTCAAGTGCCAACTCACCAGCCACCCTCCACAAAAGAAATGGAGTTTCCAGGGGGCACTTGAATGCACCGTGACGCTGGTTACAGTTTAGCCTACCTGGCAATCAAGCAGCCTGCAGGGCAACAAAATCATTTGCATGAAGATATTGATTTGGAATTGTTTGCCATGTTGAATGGGCCCGAGGAGGAGGGTAAAAGGAGCGGGAGCTGCTTTACTTGACGTTGCTTTGTTCTGAGCATCCCCGCATACAGCAGCAGAATCATTGTGACAGGCGCAGAGAGATGTATTCATATAAGCATAATAGCAACCCTGAATACCAGAATGCAAGAGTACAGCTGGCCTACTGATAGGCCGTCATAATTTATGGGAAATATCCCAAAAATGTTGCACCCTGCCAACCCTGTAGATAGACAGTGGTCAAGTTATGAACAAAAAGGAGTTTAATCTGGTTTTTCAGTCTCAGGGGGGTATGTGGGAGTGCAAGTGGGGGAGTCCAGTATGAATATGGGGAATTAAGAAAAGTCCTTTACCTAGCAACTGGTGCGGAGTGGAATTCACTGTCAAGCTTTATCTGACTTACTTTCATTCTTTGTTGTACACTGTTACTATGGCAAAATGTTGAGCAACCGCTATGGAAATGATAAGCGCTGTGCTGAGCTTTACATCTTGCTCTCCAACCCTCCTATCCTGTATATTAACAGTGAATGCAGCGCTGCAGCCAGAGGGTTGTACCTGCTTCCTCACAGTTTATTCCCAGCGGTGTTTACCTTTGAGCACCAGCCTTGTCCCCACAATGGATGATTACAATACAGTGTGTCATTGATTGGACATGGCTCTCCCTCTCAAACACACACATGCATTGTCGTTCACACACCTGTGACACTGACACTGCGGGAAAAGAGGTGGGCTTCTGCTGGCCGGGGCCTGTGTCCCGCACCCCTGCACCCCTCCTTTCGTATCCCATCTCCGCCCCCCTCCCATGCCTTCAGGGGGCTCCAGTTTCACAAAGGCCTCCTCAAACCACAGCAGACCGCCACAGCTCTCTGTGAGCTTTTGAACCCCTAAAATCTAACCACTCACCCGCCCACTCTCGCCTCTGCAGCCGTCCTCACATTCCCGTCACCGTCTCGCTTCTCGCACCTCATCTTCAGTTAGAGCAGGAGTGGCAGGTCTGGTATACCATGGATGTACTGTTTAGAACATATGAGGCCTATTCTGTTCTCCACCTGCAAAACATTGTGTGTATATCCATTTTACCAACTGCACATTTACTTCCAGTCGATGCTATAGTAACATTACCTTCACTTACAAACATATTGATTTTTCATCCTTAACATTCCCATGCAACCAGTAGTGGAGTGCCAATTATTTACATGTTGCCTGTAACAAAAAGCAGCTGTAGGGAGGGCCTTGTCACAGACATTGATTGGCATTTACAGTAGCCAATAGCACATGAATGTGGGTTACGGGAGACTGCTGGGCCCAGTTATGTTGCCAGCTAACAGCAGCTAACAGTCACAGTTAGCTGCTCTGACAACAAGTAAGCTGGTAAAGCTAGCATGATCTATCCATCACATGTAAATAAATCCTGAGCTGTAGTGGAGCAGCTGGAGGACCTCATTTTCTCCGTAAAATATGATCCAGTTTGACCCAAATGAGTGGATAAAATATATGTAATAACTATAAAAATATGAAATCGTGCTGTTGTACAGTGAGGTCCTTTCCCCAGAAAGACTCTAGTCTGCTCTGGTAGAGGTAGTTCAGACATCACAGAAGCAGCAACATGAAACCAGCCAGAATATTTTTCATGTAACACGGTGAATTGAGGGTTTATTTCAGCCAAAGAAAAGTTGGTGATTGTTGGAACAAAGTAAATATGAACCAGTTTTGAAGATGATGATGCTAGCAGGCTAGTTAGCCAAGGTTGCTAATGGTTATCCAAGACTCGGGGGTGATTATCAAAATAATCAAAAATACATTCAAAATGAACGGTAAGTACTATTAGCAATATGTCCCAAGCTAATTGTGAAAAAGTGAATTAACTAACTTTAAGATGGAAAATAAGTTTAGCTGTTTTTGCAGTTGCAACAACAGTGACAGTCACGTTGCACTGTGTGCAAGTACAGAGTTTTGGGTGTGGGTAATGATTGGAAAAGTACGGTTGGGTTGGGTGGTCAAGCAGAGGAATGAAGAAACCTTTGATATCGTCTCTTTTCCATTTTGATATGAAACATCTAGACATGCCTTAGGCGCCACATGTGCTTCATCCGACCTGGTAAGCCTGTTGAATATGCATTGTTCTTTGTAGTGCAGCACTAAACACTAATGCAGGATGTAAACTGAGAACTAAAGTGGATCGGGGTGTGTGGTTGAGGACTAGGAGGTGGGAGAGGGGGTAGATTGGGGTTATGTGTGTGTGTGTGTGTGTGTGTGTTTGGGGGGTGGAAGAGCTGCCAAGCACAGGTGTAAAGCAACTACAGCAGCAGTGGCGGATGGGCAAACAGCAGGGCCATTGTTCCCGCGCGCACACACACACAAACACATATAGCGCAACAAGTGTGGCCCAGGCCAGCATATGTGAGAACAGGATATTGGCTCATCTGTTAGTCTGATTAGCTATATAGTCCAGCGCTTCCATCTCCTGCAAATAACCGCCGCCCAACCCCCCAAAACAACACCTGATCCTGTTGATCCAGCTACGTTCAGGACCTGGCATGAGAAAGTAGTTCCATGTGCCTTGTCAGATTTACTGCTACCTGATAAGGCTGATGGTGAGGGGGAATTAAGAAGCAGGTTCATGCTACATCAGGCTGTTTGTGCGGATGAATTGCAAATTACCTGTGCAGGCTGCGTTCAGCATGGACAGTTCACAGTTAAAGGAAAGATAAACATCACTATGAATATACATTTATGCCCTGAAAAGCCCTTATCCTCAACAGCCAGAAACCACACAGTGCTAATACATTTCATCCGTCACTGTGGAAGCCACACACACGGCGGCCGGATTTTCACAAATCAACATACATGTTAGACATCTGTAAGTTGTATAGATTATGCATACAAATGAGTGTATGTGGTAATGAGCAAATGTTGGTGGTAATGTGGCCCTGGTGTGTGTATTGAGGTGAGAGGCTGGGAGGCTCGAGGCCATGTGTGACCTCCGTGTTGAGTTGTAATGTAAACCGACCGTGTGTGGTTGGTTTCAGTGTGGTCATTTGTATTTCAAACAGTTAAAGAGGCCGCCGCTGAAGGGAAACAGTCAGTGACAGCTGATGCTGAGATTAATCTGCCTCTCGTTCAAAGATGAGGCTGAAATACCTTTCATGGTCAACCTTTCACTTTTTGTTAGTCTTTACAGAACTATTTCTGTTTTGTCAGTCACTTAAACACTTTTATATCCATTAAAGGCACTATTTTGTGGAGCCCTCTTCAATTTTTAAATGTCCAGTGTGTATGATTTAGGAGGCTCTATTGGCAGAACTTGGCAGAAATTGAATATAATATCATAAGTATGCTTTCATTAGTGTATAATCACCCTAAAATAAGAATCATTGTGTTTTCATTACTTCAGAATGAGCCTTTTATTTCTACATAAGGGTGCTGGTCCTCCTCCACAGACACTGCCATGTTGCACCGCCATGTTTCTACAGTAGCCCAGGATGGACAGACTAAACACTGGCTCTAGTTATGGCCTTGTGCATTTTCACGAGTTTTCATGGCCACTGTACTTTCTCCTACATGCTTGGAAGGGGAGGGTGAGGCAAGTTGTTTTTTTTTATCTGCAAGCTTACGGCTTGATACCACCAAGTCTTACACACTGATCCTTTAAAAAAAAAAAAAAGAACATTTAATGTTAGTGTATCTTTTCTACAGCAAGCACTTGCCACATTGTAAGAGACATATTTCCTTTAGGCTGCTCAAAAATATTTGGAGGACTTACAAGAAACTGTTTAAAAATGATCAAACTCAAAGCAATAGATGCAGAGATATCCTGACTTTTGACAGCTATGGGTGGTGAAAAGAACCACAGAATTGCCTGAAAAATGAAAAATGGTGGAAAAATGGCTGCAAAGCCACCATAGCTGGCATTGACTTCTGAACATAATCCAATATTAATGTTACTACAGCCAATAGACCTTCTTCTTAGCAGGGATTTTGACATGAAATGGTAGAGTAAACACAGGTGTTGCCAGTGATACTAATTCAAGTTCCATTCAGGTCAAAACGAGTCAGCGTGCAGCTGTTCTAGATGTTGGCTCACTGGTAAGGCTGTGCTGCACTAAGAAGAACAGGACCTTAATCTCATTGGTAACACTTATGTTTATCCAGCTATTTCATAGCAATATGGCTGCTGTGGAAAAGGTCTGTTCAGCTAATAAAAATAGTCTATAGTCATAAGCTAAGATATATGTTTTTATGAAGTACCACAAATATGTAACACAATTAAACATGTATACATTTCAATGTAGTAAAACACTAATGCAGTTCTAACTTGCAAAAAATAAACAAAATCAAAACTGACTTTGCTCATGATGTCAACAGTCCAAAGCTTCTTCAGCTTCAGGCTAATGCTTATACTTAAACTGGAACCATACTAAAAACCTGGAAGTATCTGTAAAATGATATGTTCTCACTGTTATATCACTGGCATGAGAAGACAAGTGAAAAGAGAAGTTTCTGCATTTTATGTTTATTTTTGATGTTTTTGATGTTCAGAATAGGCTCAAATGTGAAAGTTTTGTCAAGGACTATTTGAGATGTTCATTGAACATTTGGACCATATTTCCCCAGGATTTGCAACAGTGACATTTTTCACTCTCTACCATGTATATAATAGTCCAGTGTCACTTTGGACCCCCACTAAGAAACTACATTGACATTTCTATGTTGAAAGACAGAAAAAAAAGCCACACACAGGACTCAAACTCAGTATCCTGGATGAAATACCTACAGTACATGTAACCCACTCAGCCACCACATTTTCTTTCAAGCATCCTTTTTATATTACGTCCCGGTGCATATACCTTTGGAATAGTCAAAGCTTTAACCGAGTATTTGCGCATGCATGCTATGCTACAACGAGAGGCACAGTTTCTTTCTTTTTACATTTACATTGCACATCTTCGTGCAGTCTACACAAATTGTGCTTGGAGACGCATTGAAATTGTAGCGTCGTTTTAGCCAACTAAAAAGAGGGTGAAAAGTCTTAGATGAGTAACAACTGAATAACAACCAGTTTTCAACAAAATCCCAGTTGGTGCTCACTGGGGTAGATCAGTTTCAGTAGTGGACTTGATAGCTACTTATTGAATGATTTTATTAATGATTTATCTAACTAAAAAACTGCCTTTACTTTACATAATTCTCTTTTTTTCTGGGTTTTTGGTCTAAACCTGTTGACTGTTCACCATGAAAACTGCTGTATTGTATTCTAAATCCCAGTGTGGAAGATTTACAGGGATCTATTGGTAGAATATGGCAGATTTGGAATATGATATTCATACGCATGTTTTCATTGGTGTACAATCACCTGAAAATAGGACTTGCTGTGTTTTCATTACCTTAGAATGAGCCCTTTCTATCTGCAGTGGGAGCGGGTCTCGTTCCACAGAGACCGCCATGTTTGTTTCTAAAATCACCCAGAATGGACAATCCAAAGAAATGGTAGTAGAGTGTCAGAGCCGCCACAGGAGTGTGAGGGGAGCATTATTCAGTTGGATGCAACCGACAACCTCTCTGCATATCACAAAATCCTATGCACTGGTCCTTTAAGAGACAGTGTTAAGAGACAGACTTGTTGTACCAAAGGTTTCCAAACTCTTCTACAAATTAAAAAACAAAAACAAAAAAGCAACTAAAATTAAGAGATGTAAATTTTAGTTTTAGGTTACCCACATTATCCCTCAAAGAAACTGTTAATTAAGGGCTTCATTACTGTATCTGTAATTCGTGATTTAATTGGGCCCTCCTTATGTCTATATTTATGCAAAATTAAAAGCTTCCTCATTCACAGCAACATCTCCCTGTTTTAGAAGGTTACCTAACCGTGCAGCTATTTTGCAAACCTTCCTCATCCTCCTCTTCCTTCCCTCCTCCCTCCCCGTTAGAACTAACTGTCCTTGGAAAGTACTGATCTACCCTGCAGGGGAACAGGCAGAATAGATGCACCGTACCATTCATTCACCTCCTTATCACAACATTATCTCAGCATTCCGATGCCCTGAGCTGGAACGTGCTCATATTCTCAGACGACGCCTCTTCTGTTTTTTTTTTATTGGAGACACGGGTCAAACTGGAGTGGCAGATGTTCCCATTTGCTCACCCAAGTAGAATGACCTGCTCCTTCAGGCGCCTCCTTCCTCTCCTCCTTCCATATCGAGTGACTGCCGGCCCAAAGGCCATTGTGGACGTTTAAGGAAGCGCAGAGGAAAGAGCAAAAGGAGACAGAGCTTAGAATAAAGTCGAGATGGATTCCTCTGGAGGGGCTGAGGAGGAGGGACGTCCTCCGGGCTCCAACCAGGGGCCCCTGGGCTGCTGAGAGCCTCCATTGAGAGCCACCTGTTGATTCAGTTCCAGATGAACCGACTGGGCTCACTGATGATATCGGATGGGGTGGAGAGGAAATGGAGAGTGTGTTTGGATGAGGAGCGTGTGAAAATGAGCTTTTATGTTCAACTGTTTATCCATTTGAGCCTGGGCCTCTATTATATTCTGTTGGTCAAAATAAGAGGTCAAAATCACAGCAATAAAAAAGAACAAATGGACGAATGAAACATAATAAACAAAACACAGCTGAATAAGTTCAAGAGTCATGAAGCAGCTCTCTAAACCTTGGCAATGATAACTTAACATGCTCACAATGACAATGCTAACATGCTAACACTTGCTTCAAGTAAGAAAGGTTAATTACTCAAAGTAAGAGTTACTTTAATTTGAATATTTTTTAGTTTGTATAGCAGTTATGAAAGTAACGTTAATGCTGGTATTTCATTAGGTCAACTGCTTTCTAAAGGCATCCATGTAAATCCCAGCAGCCCACAGGCTACACAATCAGTTAATATAAATAACATCGAAGTTTAACGTTACACATGAAAAATTACCATAACCAAACTTAGCTAGCAAACTACATTTTCACCTGTAGTATGTTCAACTTACTAACTTAGAACTAACATTTTTAGATCTTGATACAACAGTTGTGGCCAGATGTGGCCAGGGATTATAGCTGGAAGCTGCCTCTTGCTCTGGGTTTTGTACTGTCATCAATTGCATTGTGATCAAAAGACTGGTGGTGCTTATTTTTCTTCCAGGCAGCAACAACTTGCAGACGTGCTCCTCACGCACACTACTCCCCTACACCCGATAAAGCTATAAATATCAAATAGTAAAAACTAGTGGCTCAAAAATATATTCAAGTAGAGCAGAAGTACATTTTTAAAAAAGGGAAAAGTATTAATTCCTTAAACAAACTACTCACCCAGTCCTGTAAAGAGTGCACTTTATTATACAGAAATTACTTATTTACAGTGCAAAAAAGTAGCAGAATATACAAAGACTATGGATAAATAATGCTTGAAAAAGGAAGGGATTTTTTGGCAGAATATGGCAGAAAGGTTTTCTGCAGGTTTTCTCTGTGGTTACCTTAGAACAGGCTGCTTATGTCTACAGAGGGTATGGGTCCTTTCCTATGGAGGCAGCTTGTTGCACTGCCATGTCTCTACAGTTTGGTGGCCAACATAGTTTCTCTTACACACCTCGAAGGGGAGTGTGAGGTGAGGTGTTTACAATCTGCACACTCACCTCTAGATGCCACTGCCACTGTTGAGTATATAGTAGATTATTTAAGCCTTTTGTTTGCCTGGTATAAGACAGTTACAGCTGTAACTGGTTACAACATCCTCTTTTAAAGGTAGCTCATTTTTTAAAATCTAATTTTATTTAATTTCTTTCATGCAGTGTATCATAAAGTTTTATGTACCGCCCACAACATGTCATTTCACTTCTCTTTTCTTTTTTTTTTTTGCTTTTGTGGCATTCCACAGGGTTTTATTTTAGGCCCCATTGTTGTTTATCCGAGTCTGGGTTGTGGTGACAGAAGGATAAGCAAGGCAACTGTTTGAGATGTCCTTCTTCCCAGCTATGTCCTTCTACAGGGGATCCCAAGGTGTTCCAAGGTCAGATGGGACATCTCTCTGGCATTTGCTGTTTCTGTTTCCTCCTAGTTTGTGGTGTTAATCAGATTCCCAAACCACTTCAAAGAGTTTCTGTTGACATCAAGGATTTCTCCTCTCTGAGGTCCTACTCCTACCTCGCCCAGACACCCTGTGAAGGAAACTAATTTTGGCCTCTTGTAACCATGATATCATTATCTTGGTCATTACCCAAAGCTCATGACCATAGGCGAGGGTGGGGTTGTAAATCAACCGGTAATTTGAGAGTCTTCGACCTTTGTGCTCCCTCTCACCCTCCCCTGGTCACATCATCTACAAAATAAGACAGCTCCATAGTTAGCAGCTGACACTTACGTGGACTTCCACATGAGCAAACCCCAGTGTGTTGACAGTGTGTGTGGGCACACTCTCAGCTGAATAAAGACTTTCCAACAGCTCAGTGATTAAATCTAAAATTGCTCTTGTCAGTCCAGCTGACTAAGTATAATCTGCAGTCGACTTGAGGAACTCGGTGCCTCAAACGTCGGAGCTGTGGTAGGTAAGTTTAAAGATCAACAGTAAGATAAACAGTTGTAGTTTCCGCTCCAATCCTCCTCCCTCCACCCGTCCTGCCAGTGGCAATTAGCAACAGCTGATTGACAACACAGAACATAGCCTTCATGCTTCATGATCCTTCTTGGTCAGGTGCCCGAACTGCACAACTTACTCTGAAAGCAAACAGAGGACTGTCAACTGTGCCAAGATTCTGACATAAAACGACTTATTTATGTTCAACCAACACGGGAATTACTTCGGCTGAGCGCACGCAAAATATTAAGTTGTGAAACCTGCCGTCAAGATATTAAACTCTTAAGCTTAAGGCTGCCCTTCTGTTATTTAAACAGTTAGGCAGCCATTAATAATTTTAAAACATGAATCCAACACAGTCTTCAGTTGACTCAGGATGATTCATGCATCATTTCCTTTCATTGTGATCCCATGACGTTGTGCCTTACCTATAAATCTCTTTGAAACGGTTTTCTTTCTGCAGTAGAATCTACTGGGACTACTTTCTGTCTACTGGAAAGAAAGTGGTTCCTGCCTGAAACTGCTCACAACAAGGTCCGTGGATCATCTTGAGGAACTGGGTCATAGTTTTTGGAAAGACTCATTCACTCCCAAAAAAAATCCAAATGTATAAATAGCACCACAGGCCAGGGGGGAAAATATGTGTTTTTGATTTTGGGGTGAACTGTCCCTTTAAGTCTAAAGAGACTCCAGTGGTGATGGCACTTATGGTCACACTGTCTTTATTATTGTATCCCCATTATCTCAGGGCCGTAGCTGTCATCACTGCCTGGTCCTGAATATGTGGGAGCTTTTCGAGCAGCACTCACCCACAGCACCCGGTGATGTCACAGCAGCAGCACCTGTCCCGGTGGTTGGAGCCCACCTCCCCTCAGTGGTTTGTGGTTTGCTGAGGTAGGCACGTCAGGCATGTCTAACTCTGACTCCAAGTAACGACGGGCTGTTATGCCAATGAAAGTGTTGGGACAGCTGTGTGTGTGTGTGTGTGTGTGTGTGTGTGTGTGTGTGTCCTCACATGCTGATCTTGAAGTAGCCTGGATTTGTGTTTAATCCCCATCAAGTCTAAGAGATTATTTTGAGATCAGGTAATTGTTCATGAAACTTAAGATAATGATACTAAATACTGGAGCAGAATATTGTGTTGCCAATATAAAAAAAAAAGTGGGATTGTCCAACCAATGACAAGATTAGCAGTCAAGTACTTTTACTTTCCATCTGATACTACTTTGCACGTCTACTCCACAACACTTGACAAACTTGTGATCAGTTTATAAAATGTAGATTTAAAGACTCATAGGGCAAAAATTTTTAAGTTACCAATCGATCAAATGACAATGTGTAATCTGAAATGGGTTTCTCACCATGAAACACCCACAGAGAATAATCACACAACTCCTCAGCTTTATCAAGCATGTTTCTAGCTCATTATTTAGTTTTTCAGGCCCACAACTTTATTGTTTTGGTTCACCGCACTAATCAACCCTGCTGCTGGAAACAACTGCCTGCTGCAGCTATTTTCAGTAAAAAAAAGCTCAGATAGATGCAGTTCCATGGCCAGAAGAAATATTATTATTCATTAAAATATTAAATATGAATACTTTTTCTGTTTTTTTATTTTTTGTTTTTTTTTGTTTTATTGTTAGTTTAGGAAAATATTTCAAATGATACCTTTAAGCGTTCATTAATTATTAAAGCAATGACAGGAAGTAATTCTATTTTATTTCAACAATTGTTTGACATTTATTGTTTGATGGAATTCAGGAATAAAATGATGAATTTCATTTAAAAGGGTTAACAGGATTTTCTTGATAAAGAAATTTATGCATGCAAAGCAGTTGAGATTCAGCCAATAAAACCACAGCATTACAATTAAACCGAATTACATTTTTGTGGAAGACTTTCATAATGTGCTTGCACAACACTGTAAATCACAGCTTGTCAGCACCATTCGACGATATGTCAGTGAAACAATGTGACAGCGTAAAATGGAGTAGTTAAGAAATGTACATTAGTCATCATGATTGCCACTCTGACAGCACAGAGTCGCCATCCATGACAATGAAGGAATATCAGTCTGTTTGGTTAAACACTGCATTTGAACTTGATTTTCATCTCAATTCTTTCTCAGTGTTTCTGCTACAGCAGATCAATACAGACAAGTTACTATAGGAGACAAATAATATAAGAAACCTTCTGGAAAACTTGTTGGGGAGTAATGCAACTCTCTGCATGGCAACATCCTTGATTTTGGGAGGACATGTAGGGGGACATTTGATGTGCCATGGCCTGGCTATGCACCCTAAATTGCCCTAAATTCACAAAGGGCCCAGGTAAACCGCACTGTTCAGCACCAAACGTCTGACAGACACAGTTAGCAACTAGCTGGTGAACATAGTGGAGCAGTTAAAGAGCCAGGTAGTCTTCTCAATTGTTGGTAGAGACCAAAACCAGAGCTAAAAGAGAGTGAATACTGGACTTACAGCCACCAAAAGACACAACTCGATGAAATGAAGGCTAATCATGCTCTGTGTCCTCTGGGTGTGTAAATAAGAAACTGTTCCCTAATGAATTCCCAATTTTCATTTTGTAAGGTGATAATATGTCAGTGTTGTGTTGTGTGTGTTGAATACTAATCCCACTAGTGAAGATTGTTACAAATACATTTTCTAGATTACATAATTATCAGGGACTTGGCAGTCCTCTGCAGTTCTGCAGAGATTGTAGTGAGAAAAAGAAAAGAAAAGTACATCATTGTGATTTTATTTAAGTAACCTTCTGACATTCTAAGCTTATGGGGGTTTACATTATTTATTAGAAGATCATTTTATTAGCAGGCTAATTAGCCCATTCATCTCTGTTGTTAAAGACAGAGACAGTTATTATCTTAAAACGTTTTAACTCAAGCAGAGGGAGTTTATGAGAGTCAAACTGAGAGAAATAAGATGCAAAAATGTGTTTTTTAGAACAACGAGCTACTTCTAATTTCAGATTACAAAAGTGAATTGTTTTTTCCCTGTACTTTTGTATAGAATGTTTCTTTTTCAACTGTGAAAAGTGGAGGAAAAAATGAACAGAAGCATCATCTTACACTTTTAAATTCCTAACTTTGCAGGTCAGACATAGTAAATGTAAACATCTGGCCCCTTTGCACATTTTTTTTTTTTTTTTAATCTGGCTTTTCTGAAAAAGTAATTTAATAGGTCTGTGGGAGGGTCTGGACATGCAATGTTGATGTCACACATGTATGTTTTGATAGTAGCAGCAGTGGCAGCAGGTGCAGAGTTGCAGTAGTAGTTGTGGTAGTAGTGGTTGTAATAGTATCCTCAACTTCAGTGAAGAGGTTTTTTTTTTTTTTAAATTCTGATGGGTTAAGTGCCGTTTCAGTTTCCACTTTGCAAGTACAAAATTCCCGTGGTAGTACTTGTTATGTGTTTCAGTCTCATATTTGTCATAAAAATTGATAAAAATAAAATAAAATAAAATAAGAAATCAAGGAATACAAGGATGAAATGTTTGAAATCAGTATTTGAAGGTACCCACACCTGAATCCTCTACACCTGGGTGTGCCGATGAGATGGAGGGGGGAAAAAAACTAAAACAAAAAAGGAGAAAAAGTTGCAAAGAAGCTGATATGATGATAGTGATGGTGATAAAACATACAGGGTGAGGCATGCGTGCGTGAGGGCAGATATAAAATGCCCCTATAAGAGATGGTATCACTTTACTTCCTTCTTACAGAGGAACTCAGGTGGTGTCATGCAACTGCTGAGGTATAAAACTTCCAAAGTCTTTTAACCTTTTGCCATCATAAACACACCTAAAATGACCCTCCAGATGGCAAATTACTATAAACACACATACATTCACTTTCACTTGCAGGGGCTGTCAGGAGAGGCTGTCGCGTTGCTGTGTTTAAACAGCCTGCCTGCAGCTGTTACATCCAGAGATTCAAGTGTGGGAATGCGGGGTGTGTGCGTATGCCTGTGTGTGTGTGTGTGTGTGTGTGTGTGTGTGTGCTGTCTCTTTCTCTTTTCCAC
>JAJHUR010136132.1:0-12178 GCA_027495735.1 Lutjanus campechanus | reverse complement strand
AGAAGAAGAAGAAGAAGAAGAAGAAGAAGAAGAAAATGGCCTGAAATTGATTACACATTTTGAATGATCAAGCGTTTAGTTTTGAAAATTTACAACATATAAATGTTGCAAATGTTATGAAAAATATCGATATTAACACCAGCGTTGATATGTTTCATCACAGTACAGTAATATAATTTATTTAACGGCTAAAAAAAAAAACATATTTAATGTGCAGCCTGGACACTGGTAGTGTTTACTGCCTTCTAATGGTCATGATAGAACACTTCCGGTCAATACTTTCAAAATAAATGTAAATGGTTAAATTAGCACAAACAAGAGCTACCAGAAATTAATATTACTGTCTGAATTAAAGCGTGTCAGAGTGTCGCTTTTTTTGTTTGGGTTTTTTTTGTTTGTTTAAATCATATTATGACTTTTTTTGGTGAAAAAACATCTACTTTTTAAAACTATTATCAACAATAAAAAGAAATAGAAAACAAGAAAATAATTAATACAGGCACATCCAATAAATAATAGAGACGGGGGGTGAGATTAAATATACACATTAAAAATTAAATTAAAATTCGCTATGGTCGCCTTCCTGCCGTGACGCCAATGAGGGGCGGGGCTTTCCGTAAGCAGGAAGTCTGACGTAACGTTTATTTTGGAAAAACAGTGGACACAGAGGTGACGGGAGAATGGAGGATTACAAGGTATTTCTAAGTTTTTTACTGTAGTTTATTGACGGTATGTACATCTGTGGACGTTGAAAACTTTCGTCCCTCTCGACTGAGACATTTCGGACGGAGCTGGCAGAGCTCGCGGCTCAGTGTAGCTGTTGTTAAGCTAGCTTTCGGTTCACAATAACGTCAGATAATGTAAAGCGGTCCACTGTCCGCTGACATGTATGTTATCAGCCAGCGGTAGATAAAAGATGTCGGACTCTGTTGTGAAGCTGGCTGACAGCTGAACTTTTAACCGTGAAGACGTTATAATTTAGACATTAGATCATCACAGTAAAGTCTGCAAGTTTTCCTGATAGCAGCCACGCTGACATCATGTGACCTGCTTCTGTCATTAAAACAGCTTTTTGTTATGTGAGTCACTCACCTGCCACAGCTACCAGTCAGCTGTTTGATGATACACTTCAGGAACATAACTTAGTTTTATGTGATCAGTCATGTTACAGTTCAGACAAACAACGTTAAAGCGACAGTTCACGACATAAATATAAACTTACCTGTAGTTAGAAAGAGCAAACACTGGGTCAGGACCCACTGGTGGGTTGTTTAGTCTGTAAAATGTCACAAAAATTTTGAGATATGCTCAAAGTGACGTCTTCAGATTGCTTCTTTTGTCCAACCAGCAGTTCAAAACCCAAAGACTCTTCTTTTACTGTCATAAATGACAAAAGAAAAGCAGCACATCTTCACATTTAAGAGTCTGGAACCTGCAAATGTTTGCTTGAGAAATTACTAAAACAATTAATCGCTTATCAAAATAGTCGGCAACTAATTTTCTTTCAATCGAATGATCGCTTACTCAGTAATTGTCTAATCGTTGCAGCCCTATAATGTTATGTAGCTCAGTTACAGATTCTGTCTGTGGATAAGAATATGTGCTTTTGATTTTGGGGTGAACTGCCCCTTTAAGGTGACCTGGTTCCACGTTACAAATTAGTTTGTTGTTTGTTGTGTTCAAAGTGAGTGAAATCAAAGAATGAAAAGTAGGATCAGCACTTTTCTCTCTACCCTCGCCTGCCTGTGTGTAACTGGCACATTTCTGAAGAAAATATTAAACTGAACAACACTTAAAAGATGACACAGTGCAGCTCACTGAGAGCTCGGAGCTGCACGTCTATTTTTTTTTAAGAAGAATTTGAAAAATGTAGATGACCATTGTCAGGGCATGAAACCAATAATCTGTTGATCTTTAGAGAACAATGGCAGAGCTGTCGGTGCTAAAACAAATATGTTTAAATTGGAAAGCGAATCAATTTGTGACCTCAAAATCAAGAATTTGGAGAATTTGGAGAATCGTGACACCCACAATCAGCAGATCAGTAGATAATGAGAATAATCATTATTTGAACCCCTGTTAGATCAGAATCAGTTTTATTTCTGATTAGGTTTTCACAGCCAAGAAGTTGCAGTGGTACACTGGTGCATAACAATAAACATAGTACATACATTTACCAAACATGTTCCTGTGACTGGAATCTGGCTCAACCTGAAGAAAACCAGCTCTTGATTTCAGCCTGCATTTACATTTCTGTGGGTTTTCTTTGTCCACAGCTGATATTTGAGAAGGAGGGGGTGTACCTTCACACCAATGCCAAGAGAAGTAACCAGGACACAACCATCCCCGGCTTCATCCGGATTGTGGAGCGAGTAAGTAGATCTGTGTTAAGATTCAAAGAGGGAAATCATAAAAGCGCTTTGTTGTTCTCATTGAGTGTGCGTTTGTTTTAGGCCGGGGTGCCGGCTTTAGAGTGGAGCCCCCTCGAGGATGAGGGCCGCAGTGCCCCTGCTGTGCTCTACACCAAAAAGGTGGGTAATCATCTGTTTAGATCATCTGTTACGCATGAAAAGGAATATTTTTTTTGGCCTTATCTGAAATATAATTCCTTCACTGATTAGGATGGAGAAGGAGGAGAGGAGGAGACAAACTTCGACCCTGGATATGAGCCAGACTGGGCAGTTATCAGCACAGTGAAGAAAGATCGAGAACACGTCCCAGTCAGAGATTCAGGTGCAGTTTACACTTCTGTCCTTCAGTATAAACAGTTAAAGGAGAAGTCTGTAATATATTTACTGCAATAAATCTTAAAAAATACCATATGTCATCATACAGCCACAGTGTCCTCCTTTGAAATTTCCATTCAGGGCTGGAATTGTTTGCCTGTTTCACGTTAACTAGAGTTAAAATTGATGTTGAATGTTTGCTGAATGAGTAAGTTTCTGTTTATGAGTTATAAGAAATCATGGAAAACACTCCAAGATGCCGTCTACGGCTCCAGCTCTCTATTTGGACTGCTGTACTGATATATTGCTTCTTTAAGGATGCATTAAACTGACCGTTGTCTTTTTCTCCTGCAGGTCAGTGGTCCTTCTCGCTGCCTCTCTCGGAGCTCTACTCCCTCCGGAGGGCTCGCTTCTCTTTAGGTCGGAACTTCCTGGTGCTGACGAGTCGAGGAGGCCACCCGCTGCCTCCTCTGCACTTCCACAGAGGAGGAACCAGGGAGCTGCTGAGGGCCCTGCAGCGTTACATCATCCTGGACCAGTAAGCATCATCATCATCATCATCATCATCATCATCCTGAGTCTAGCTGCAGTTTCTGTCTCGTTATTACTGTGGGAATGTTTCAGACAGAGCTCAGCCGTCACATGAGCGAGGAACAACATCACATGGTTTCTGTTCACTAAGGAACACTGTCATTGTAGATTTAATCACTTATTGTTACAAACAGAATTACAGATATGCTTGAAGAACGTTTCTAGCAGCTGATTCTGTGCAAAGCTAAGTGAACGTCACCTTTTCTCAGGGGTCGAGTCTCAGTCTCTGTCTGTTTCATCTTGTTGTCTGTTGTGTGTGATATGAGTTGATGGATACAACATGGAACCATGTTGTCTTTGAGTTATTGTCCAGGACATTTAGGTTGAAATCAATCTTGCTGTTGGGAAAACAGTAATGATGCAAAAATAAAAATAATCATTAGTTCCCCACAAATGTATTAAACTAAAGCAACAAGTCTGTTATGTGAGTAAAAATAAGAAGTAGTCAGAAAGAGAAACACTCAAGTAAAGTACAGATACTTGAAAAACTCTAAATAAATACAGTAATGAAGTATTTATATCTCTGGAATTAACACTTCATTTGTCATCAGGTCACCGGTTGATGGGCGGCTCTTCCTCGCCTACCCTCACGACTCGGGCGCTCTCTCTCAGTCCTTCGACAAGCTGCAGCTCCTCGATGATGGAGGCTCTGATCTTGTGTCGGTAAGTTCTCTTGATTTTTAAATTTTTTTATTTGTGATTGAAAGAAATAAAACGGATGTGATAAAATCAGAGGTGTGGACGCGACTTGACAAAATCATAAAGACTTGCATCTCGACTTGGACTCGAGCCTTTTAAATTGAAAATACTTGACGACTTCCCCCCAAGCCTGAAAACTTACAACATGTTGTGTTTAAAAAGTGTGCGACGAATCAGATTATTTTCCTTCATTTGTTCATTCAACTAAAGTTAATCCTGTTGATTGTCCAGTTGAACCAGTCTGACAGCATCCAATCAAACTGCAGGAGAGAACCAAATGTTATATTATTTAGCTCCTGTTGGAATAAATGATTCTAAAGATGATCTGGTTTTCATACAGAAACTACGAGGTGGTCGTCTAAAAATGAATTTGCACCATGCAAACTGTGTAGGAAGAAAATTACATGCAGAAACAAAGCAGCTTCCAGCTTCACTTGACATTTGAAGTTGCACAAAGAACGCTAAGTCAAGGTTAATATGAACATAGTCAGCGAGTTAATGCTTAATTGTGACTTGCACAATGATGACTTGGTCCCACCTCTGCTTAATAATGTTATTAACAGTGTTTTACTTGATCTATATAAAGCTGAATTTGAGCACATGCATGTGACATCACAGAATGCAGAAGTTACTGTGGTTAGTGGCGCACTAACACAAAAACCACATCTAAAATGGGAAAAGAGCTGTTGTGTGATCGACTGAACAAACAGACTCAGCAAGAAATCGGAGCAAACAAACATGTCTCTCCAATAATGTAATAAACATACAACCAGAATATCCTTTGATGTCCTTGTCACTTTAATTTTGCCAACAAATCCCGCTTTAAAGTAACGTTACGACCAAGAGACCACTTTTGTACGTCTTCCTTGCTTTGTGTATTTTCCCAATGTTGAAATCGGGTCAATATAAATGTCAGGAAACCTGATTTCTGGCCAAATGTCAATGTCAGACGGCCACTGTGTCTTTGATAAGTTGTCAGGATCATCATTGAGTCCAGCTACCTATAATTTACTGAGGTAACTGTTTGTTTTACTCCCAGTTTCACAGTTTTTTTTTACTAAAGGCAGCCATGTTGCAGGATGTTTTACACTCAGTCCAACTGAGGGAGCGTGTCCTGGTGGGAAAGAGACATCAGTGCAAACCCTCTCCGATCAGAAAATCTATATTATTAGCATGTTGATTAATACCAATGACTCACTGATCAAACCCAGACTCCAGTGTTGCAGCACATGACTGAAACGTGTCTCTGTTAGAGCAGATGAACTTTGTCCAGATTGTTGCAGTTCTCAAAGTAAAAAATCTCACCGTCTGTTCTTGTTTGTGGTTCTGTTCTTTCTGCCTGAACAGAGGTTTATCCAGGACCCATACGCCACCACATTTGGTGGATTCTCCAAAGTCACCAATTTCTTCAAAGCGGCGCTTCGGCCTCCAGATTCCCCCGTCGTGCGCTCCTCTCAGGATCCCAGTTTGCCCCCCCAGTCTGACGACGAGCCCGGCTTCGAGCTCATCACCTGTGTAAGAGAAGGAAACAAGTCTAGAGCACACAGTCGAGTCTGATACATAAGGATTACAGATTTTTATAATGTCAAGAGACTTTTGAAATCAGTTTTTAATGTTTGTGTCTGTCTGTCCATTAAGGGGGTGGAGCTCGGTCCCAGACCAGATGTAACCAGGGGACAACCTCTGGACAAATGGGAGGAGTTTCTGGACCCAGAGGGGCGAGTGAAGAACCCAGAGAGGATCAGAGAGTGGGTGTTCAGAGGGGTAAGACAGTAAATACAGTAACAGTATATCTGCTTTACGTTTCTCAGCCCTCTTTATCTACCACATGTTCATGTTTTCACATCGCTCTCGTCCATCACAGGGCATCACACCGGCCCTGAGGAAGGAAGTATGGAAGTTCCTCCTGGGCTTTTATCCGTGGAACAGCACGGCCAAGGAAAGAGAGGACATTCTGCGGGTCAAAACGTTAGTGTGCTTTGTTTTGGTGGTTAAAGGAATAGTTTGACATTTTGGGAAATATGCTAATGTGTTTCTTGCCAAGAGTTAGATGAGAGGAGTGTGTATTTTTGGAGCAGTGGGATTTTGTTTTCAGGATAACAGGCTTACTATTATATTGATAGACAATTGACAGCTGATGAACTTAGAGGTCTGAGCTACCAAACACCTGTACACCTGTCTGCAGTCTTTGTTCTAAGCTAAGCTAAGCTAACTGGCTGCGACTGTAGCTTCATATTTACCTCACAGACATGAGAGTCGTATCAAGATTATCGTCCGAGTCTCAGCAAGAAAGTGAATAAGAGATTTTCCCCAAATGGCAGTCTGCCACTGTGACGCCTCACTGTGTGTGTCTGCAGGGACGAGTACTTCAGGATGAAGGTGCAGTGGAAGTCAGTGAGTGAAGAGCAGGAGATGAGGAACTCCCTCCTCAGAGGATACAGAAGCCTGATAGGTCAGCACTCCGCAATCTGTCAAAAAAACAAACAAACAACAACAGACGATCCGTTCATGGCATCAGTCAGTCGTCTTTGTTGAAGTTGAACTTGTCTTTGTTCTGTTGTGACAGAGAGAGATGTCAGCAGGACAGACAGACACAATACGTTCTTCTCTGGGAACGACAACCCAGGACTGACTCTGCTCCACGATGTGCTGATGACGTACTGCATGTACAACTTCGATCTCGGTGTGTATTTCTGAGGAGCACCAAGACTAAACATTTCAGTACCAACACGGATGAACATGTAACAGAAGTAATACTAATTAAGACTATTATTACTTATTTCTCATAAAGTAGCTGCAGGAAAAAGAGCATCACGTCTTTAGTAATCAGATGTTTTGTTTATCAGTGGTTATTAATGGTAATAATCCATAAATAATCCAATCAAAAATGCCAAGACAGATTTTCTGTTGATTGCAGTTGACTGTAAGACTACGTTGCACCAACAAGGATCAATTTAATCAAATATTAGTACTAGTAAAACTAGGTTTAAAATGAGGAAGTCCATATTTAGAATTAAGCAGACAGGAAACCGATGTTATATGAGCCAGATATCAGTCTATAACAGCAGGTTCCCGTCAGAAAAGGCTGTCTGACGAACACTTAAACTGATGTTGATTTTTTAGGTGTCTAAAATACATTTTCCTGTTGACCCTGTCCGCAGCAGTACTGTGCGTAGCTGTGAGTGTGCTGATCACCATCTACTGTAGATAATACACTGACTGTGGAAGAATATCTCATACAGCCGCGCTTAAAATAATCAGAATTATTATTTTTTAGGTGATCTGAGTTGCTACTAATCATTCAGGCAGATATATCAATGTCATCCTGACACTGTTGTTTCCTTCCGTCCAGGTTACGTCCAGGGGATGAGTGATCTCCTCTCTCCTCTGCTGTTCGTCACCCAGAACGAGGTGGAGTCCTTCTGGTGTCTGACAGGCTTCATGGAGCTGGTGGTGAGTCGGAGCGTCTCTCTCTCAGGATCGGTTCACAGGCCCGTGAACTTTTCGATTTCGGTCACCAACAACTTTCGCTCTGGTTGTTCCTCTATTTGCGTTCATTAGAGGAAGCGGAACTTGGCGTGTTTTCATCAGCATGTGTTTATGTGGGCTGATGGAAACAGTAAAATTTGAAAAAACCTCCTCGAAAGACTTGAAACATGTCACACACACGACTGATTAGCTGTTCTCACGACTCTATAATACATCCATGCTGGCTCCACACTGATCTGATGGAACTTTAAACAAACAGAAAGGTCACATTGTCATCCAGTTTTTATCATCTTGTTGCTCCCTCTTATTCTGCAGTGGCATCATGGTTTTCTGGCTGGAGGACTGGCGCCGCTTACTGCTGCGATCAACAGCCAGTTTAATTGAAATTCAGTTAAAATTTGCAGAGCATTTGGTTATAAACACAGCTCATTTGGACAGGAACAGACGCTCAGCAGCAACAAAAACCAAAACAGAAAGTTTGCCTCAAAGTTCAAATGCAAAAGTTTTCTGTTCCTGCTCAGTGTGGCCAGTCAGATGATTCCTGTGTGGTGACTTAATGCTTCATCAGCATTTCTGGTTTAAATGAAAACAGAAAGAACTTTATTATTTAATCTACAGCAGATTTATTCTGGTATGATAAGTTTAATCTTTGTTAAAGCTACAACAAGGAGTTTTTAACTGCTTTTGAAACTCGGTCTTGGTGCTGTTATATAACCTACATAAGTTAAGACCATCCGAGAGTGACTGTTTCTATATAGTTGTTCTTAACGTCTGCCACTGGGTTGGATTCTCCATGAAATCAGATGAAACAAGCCTGTGTTTACAAAAAAAAAGAAGCATATTTTGTGGTTATGGCAGTGGAAACACCACCGCTTTTGTCCACAGACACCTCCAAAATCAAAAAAATATGAAGGTTCAAGGTTTCAAACTGTGTACATGTATACTTGAGGTCACCGAGTGGCTTAACAAGTCCTTTCTCTTCTCTTCCTCTGCAGCACCAGAACTTTGAAGAGTCTCAGGAGGCCATGAAGCAGCAGCTCCTTCAGCTCAGCATCCTGCTGAAGGCTCTGGACCCGGAGCTCTGTGACTTCCTGGGTTAGTCAGCTGATACTGTCATACACTTTACCCTTCTTCAGAGGGGTATATGTATATCTTCTTTATTTCTGGTCACTAATTTAAAAGATGAACTGTCTTTGGTCCATCAGACTCTCAGGACAGCGGCTCTCTCTGCTTCTGTTTCCGCTGGCTGCTCATCTGGTTCAAGAGAGAGTTTTCATTCGAGGACATCCTCATCATGTGGGAGGTGAGTCCACCACAGCTGCGTTTACTTATATACATGAATATTTATATAAAACTAAAACAGCTAAAGCACAGTGGGTGGCACAGTCAGCCTCTTTTCACTCATTTAAACCTTGATGGTGTAAACTTCATATTAGCAGATGACGATTAACACTTCATGTTCAAAATGTGAGACATTTTAGTTGTTGTCAGGCTTCAAACTTAATTGCAACTTCTGTAATTGTGTTTCTTATCCAGCAAAATGAGTTTAAGACAAGCATTGTTTATTGTAACATCTTTTTTTCTTCCTCAGGTCCTCTGGACTCGTCTTCCATGTGACAACTTCCACCTGCTGATCGCCTGTTCGATCCTGGAGTCCCAGAGAGGAGAGCTGATCGGCTCAGACCACGACTTCAACACCATTCTGAAGGTGTGTACTCTGTGTGTGTGTGTGTGTGAAAGAGAGGAGCTGAGTTACTTTATCTATAAAT
Source organism: Lutjanus campechanus (assembly GCA_027495735.1). Taxonomy (NCBI): domain Eukaryota; kingdom Metazoa; phylum Chordata; class Actinopteri; order Lutjaniformes; family Lutjanidae; genus Lutjanus; species Lutjanus campechanus. The sequence continues at coordinate 2,904 of JAJHUR010136132.1, read as the reverse complement.
ATACACATTTCTCTCTGTGAATCTCTTCCCACATTGTGAATCTCCTTCAGCACATCAATGAGCTGACGATGAAGTTGGACCTGCAGAGCATCCTGCGTGGAGCCGAGGCCATCTACCTACAGCTGATTCAGTGCAAGGTCAGAGGCGCCTCATGAGCCGATGAGATTCAGCCTGGAGTCAGAGGAGCAACTCTTGCAGTTGTGGTTATAATGAACAAAGATGAGACAACATTTTAGAAGAAGAATACGTCTTTTTAAAAGCTAAACCTAAAAAAAGAATCTGTGTGGAGGCTGTAGGGTGACTGACACCTGTAAACCTGTGAGACTGAAGAAAGTAAATGACCTCTTTGCTATTAACATTCCATCCACCAAATTATGACATATCTTAATTTGCCGGACTGTTAGTTGTTGTCTCTGTACTCTGTAATATCTAGTTGTTTGATTCCTTGTCGTGCTTTTTTGTTTTTCTTGCTGACAGGCCGACACAGGTTGAAATGTTGTTGTATGTAGCTGGAGGTCTTTTTGTGTTGGTTGTCTATTTTTCTTTTCTTTTTTGTCCTGTTTAAAATATAAATTTAAACAGGACAAAAAAATGAAATAGGATGAAGCTTCTCCCTGTCTGCATTCAGGTTTGAGACACAGCACATTATAGCGTTCATGGAAACATAATCATTAAATAGTTAAAGAAAACTATCACACATAAATACAACACACAATAAAGAAATCACCTGGAGAGCTCGCGCTGCTCAACATTTAAAAGATGATTTAATGATCAGAGGGGCTGTTTTTAGTTTTGTTTCCATGTGTGCAGTAATGTCACTGCTCAAAATTTAGTAAATAAAAGACAAATTAAAAACTGGACTTATAAATTTGACAGAGCAGAGGAAGTTCTCCACAGGAAACAGAGGAAATATGTATGTTTTTAGACACCTCAGATGGAGATTAGTTTGAACTTCGATTGTGTGTGAGACCTTTTGGATGTGTAGAAGAACACGCAACATTAATTAACATGAGATCCTGACTGATCCTGTTGGATTTTAAACAGTGAGTGAAGTTACAGTTGCCGCGCCTCGTGCGTAAATGCGCACAGTTTCTCTCTTAATGGGGAGACACTTCATCCTATTTCACCTACCTGCAGCCCATTCACTATTGATCAGAATATTAAATTTTTATGACCCGTGTATTAACTGCAGTGCCTTATGGCAGCAGAGTGTGCTCGTGTTGTGAACCCTCCTATGAAGGCACATTACTGTCTGAATAATGCATCTTTTAAATAGCAAAAAAATACTGCACCACTGACTCTAGATCAGGTTTTTGTCGTCCAATGGCTCAGTCGCTTCCTGCTCCTTCAAGATAACAATGAACCTGACCAACACACCCATGGACACAAGTACATTTTCTACTTAAAAAACGTGGGTGCTGGCTGAGAAAATGACAACTGCATCGGTCAGAAAATAGCAATGACAGCTGCACTACTAGGCAGAAGACAGAGCCCATAAGACAAGTCTTTATTCACAAACCTTACTTTTTATATTCTTATTTCCTTCTTTCTTAAACATTGTAAGAACATTTTTGGAAAATGTCAGTGAAACATGTACTTTTACCAGAGTTTTATAAGTGAATCAGCTGCATTTAAACACAAAGTCAGGAGAAAAAGGGAGATTTAGAAATACGTCACTCTGCAGGAATTTGTAGCGATGAATCTGACACCTCCTCTTGACTCTGACACCTCCTCTCCCCCCCTCTGCCCTCCCCAGGAGCTCCCCCTCAAGGTGCAGCAGGTTCTGGGTCTCTACGTCCCCTCCAGCTCTGAGGAGGACAGCCCGGACCCCGAGACCAGCGAGACACAACGCCTCCTCGGCCAATCACAGGCTGGAGCTGCTTCGTGTGACACAGCACGCGGTCCCACCTATCCTTAAATCTGCAGGTGGACTGACAGCCACCGAGAAATGTATGGAAGATATTTGTATATGAAAAATATAAATATATATAAACTGTATAAGATCCAATGAGAAGAAATGTGACTGTTGTGACGGTTTGTCAGAGGCAGGGGGCGTCGTTGAGGTTTTTTTTTTCTTTTAATGTACCCATGAATGTTACAAGTCAACATGTTGAAACACTATAGTCGTCCCTGTAGTGCTCTTGTTGTCCTCCTCCTGTTTCCATGACAACCTGTCTCTTGTTTACACGTCCCGCGTCTCTGCCGAAGGGTGTTCCCGTCCTCTCCGCTCTCCATCCTCCTTTTGATGCTGCTGTTTTTACCAGATTATTTAATAACTGTATTCACCCCACGTGTTGCAGTGTACTCTCAGTGCGTTCTGTTTAGTTTGGTTTAGATTTCCCCGCGTCCCCTTGCCACCGTACCTGAAGGGAAAAAAAGATGAAGGACAAGCTCTCACTGGCGGCGCCTTGTTAGTACTGTACGATGCCATTCCAGCCCTATGCAAACTTTTTTGCATGCCTTATAGTTTTCACAAGTGGCGTGGTAATATTTTAAGCCTTGTAATTATCTGTATTATGTCATAACGTTTTCATCCGCTGATTATTACCAAATAAATGGTTGAATCTTAATGAAGTAGAAACTTTATATTTGCTCCTTTCACAGACCAGCCGGTCTCTCTTGACAGATTCATTCATTTATATACATAATACAGACCAGTTCCACATACTCCAGCATCCAAAATTACTATAAAGTTGTGTTGATGCCTCTTTAAAACAATTATTTTAAAATTGTCACCTTCATGCTTTATTAGACTCCTTAGTAGATGACCCATCCCTAGATGGGCCCTTGTACAAAAACATGAAACTCAGGAGAAAATACAGACAAAAGTGACAGAATTGGCCAATAAAGACTTTAAAATAAAATATCAGTGTCTGCCCAAAATAGGCAGGCTAAAAGCAGATA